>OY755174.1:16922028-17038227 GCA_963576735.1 Bedellia somnulentella | reverse complement strand
GCTTGCTGGCCTTGTGCACGCGCGTCTCCATGCTCGGCCCGATCGACACCAGCGTCTGCACCAGGTAGCGCCGGTCCTTCGCCTTCTTGAAGAACGAGTTCTTCAGCAGCTCCGTCGCCGTCGGCCGCTTGCTCGGGTCCTTGTGCAGGCAGTCGGAGATCATCTTGCGGAACGTCTTGCCGTACGCCTTGTACTGATCCTTCTCCTCGGCGCCCGTGTCCAGCGTGGGCGGGTCGTTCTGCAGCGTCAGCATGAGCACCTTCATCGGCGGGTACTTGTGGTAGGGCGCGGTGCCGGTGGCCATCTCGATGGCGGTGATGCCGAACGACCAGATGTCGGCCTTGAAGTCGTAGCCGTGGTTCTGCTCCATGACCTCGGGCGCCATCCAGCAGGGGGTGCCCACGAAGGTGTGCCGCACTTTCTGCCGCGACAGGTCCCGGCCGGTGGCGAGCCAGGCCGACACTCCGAAGTCCGCTATCTGGACGGTGCCGTCGTCGCCGAGCAGGATGTTGCCGGCTTTTATATCCCTGTGTATTTGTCCGTTCTGGTGGAAGTACTCGAGGCCCTTGAGCACTTCTCTCAGGACGGTGGCGATGGTGGCCTCGTCGAACACGCCGTGCTTGCAGTTGGATATCCTCATCTTGTGTTTGATGATGTCGAGCAGACTGCCGCCCTCTAGTAGCCGCAGAACGAGCCACAGCTCCTCCTTGACCACGAAACTCGTGTAGTAGGTGACCACGTTTTCATGGTTACAACTCGACATCGCTTGTATCTCTTTGAGCAATTCGTCCATCGACGTGTTCCATTTCTCGAGGTTTATTCTTTTGATAGCGCATTTTTCCCCGCGGGGTTTACAGAAGGCTGCATGAACTACGGCCGTGGCCCCGACCCCTATTACCTCGAGTAGTTCATAATCGTCCTGGCTGTTAGGCCAAGTGTGCCCACCGCTAGCCATTTTTAAAACACTATATACTACGCGTATGCAAATTTGTACTCCTAATAAGGCAATTCGCTAAGGCATGTATGAAATATTCCTAGATATTAATCATGTAATTCAATTCAACAACAGTGTCGTCCATGCTGATATGATAGTTAGGTTTAAGATTACGTATAATAAGTTGCAAAGATTCTCTGGGCTCTTCTAGCCTGTGCAGAGTACTACAATTCTCTCTTAGTTCTAATAGTGTCTTGGAGACGGTTTTCGTTGCTTCGTTTTCATTCAATTCTTTTGGATATAAATCATCACCTGCAACGAAAAAGATATATTTATTTTACGTTACCATGTTAACTAAAATATGAAATATATTTTAAAACAATAAAATTTCGAGTATATCTTTATTACTATATAAGTAAAATTAAATTAAGACTATAAATGCTTTGAAAGGTGTTTCTAAAGAGAAGAACCAACAAGAAACTTCTCACGTGCGCAATTTTCTTTTTTATAAATATAAATTCACAAACTTTAGTGAAGTTTTTTTCACATTTAAAGATTCTCCATACGATCAACTAAAGTGAGGTAGTTCAAAAAGTGGGTATAAATTCATAGCGTCCAATAATTCTGAATTTGCATGTGGTCAAATTAAGCTTACCAGAACAAATATTAAATTACACTCCTAGTTGATAATTTATTTATTGCTTGGTTTAATCGTATTTTGATGAATGGGCACGTTTTGCGAATGTTACATACCAGCAGTGGTAGCACACAAGACCTTTTAACAACAAATCTCGTTATTCAAAACAGCTGTCTTTTACACACTTCACAAATTATAATATATCTTTATCTCTTTCTAAACGACAACCTTACGACATAACCACAAGCGTGCTACGGCTCCACTAGTAGTATATTTAAGACATACATACATATACTTTCCCATTATCCCAAAATGGTGTAATAATATTCCTCAGCCACTGTGGGATGTTGAGTCGAGAAATGATGGTTAAGTAATGGATGGTTAGTAATGTGTCACCAGCCACATTGACCAACAATTACTTTAAAGCCTCTTCTATTCTCGCAGGTGGAAATGGGTTAGTGCTATTCTCAGCCGACACTTCGCCTCTTTATTCAAATTTATTTTATTACATCTCGTGTTTTTTTTTATTTTAGTATTTTAAATTTTTGGGAGTATGTTTTAAAACCTTTTTGTTGTATCACTATCACAGTACAACATACCCGGCAACAAAAAAATATTTCCATCGCTGGCTCGAAGGACCACCGGATAGAATAGTTCATTCCCTTGCGAGCTGCGTTGCTGAGCGAACTTTACAAGCTGCCCCAGTTCTTTGAAATGGCACAGACGTAGGAACTCGTATACTTGGGGGGTGAAAAGCACCACTTGTTTGCGTTGGGCCCGTTCGAGGATCTCCGATGGGGTTGTCCACTGTAACCAAGAATAACATAGCTTAAATAACGTACACGGGGCATCACGGGGAGTGAATGTTGACAAAACCAAAACAATGGTTTTTGAAAGAGAGGAAAGTATGACAGAATGTGACATTGTTATAAATGGTAAGAAAGTGGAACAAGTGAAAGAATTTGTATATCTGGGGAGTTTGTTTACTAGGGATGGAAAATGTGAGGAAGATATTGAAAGGAGAGTTAAAAAGGGAAACGCGGTGAATGGAGCCATGAACAGTCTGATGTTGAGGTCGTTGTCAGAAAAGGCTCGAATGGCTGTGCATAATGCTGTTCTGGTTCCCACGCTGATGTATGGTAGTGAATGTTGGGCATGGCAGAAGAAGCATGAAAGTAGAGTTAATGCAGTGGAAATGAGATCCCTCAGAAGTATATGTAATGTAAGGCTGTGTGATAGAGTGAGAAATACTGTGATCCTTGAACGAGTAGGTTTGAAAGATGACGTAGTATGCAAGATAGAAAAAGGAATGTTGAGGTGTTTAGGGCACATAGAGAGGATGGATGAAAATAAAGTAGCGAAAGAGATATATAGAGCCAATGTGGATGGGAATGTTAGTAGAGGACGGCCTCGTAAAACGTTTCTGGACCAGATAGAAAACGTTCTTATAAAGGCGGGGGTCCGAAGTGAGAAGAATAAAAGAGCATGTATGAGAAGGATAATGAATGTAAGGGAAGCAAGAGAGGTTTGTCAAGATCGTACTAAGTGGCGATCGATAGTCTCTGCCTACCCCAATGGGAATAATGGGCGTGAGTATAAGTAAGGGGAATCTTTTCACAATAAATATAAATACGACGGATGTAGCTTGATTTCTGATGCGGGCCTATCCTTCTTACATGTATACACTGTTCGAAGATCATGTAATAATCAAAGATATGAAACGTCTGCCATCTTTCCAGGGTCACATGGCGTCATTGGTAACTTTTGTTTTTACTTGTGTTTTCGACGTTGGGCGAAAGCATAAATTTGGTGCTTTTTTAAAAATCTTACTTTCAAAATAGGAACAGTAAATTACAATGAAACTAAGCTTAATAGGCTATTGTGTAATTACTTAATTACACAATAGCCTATTTCTTTCTGATAGTTACGTTCCTATAACTAGCTTAAGGTATGTGCTTGTAGCGACGCGCTGTCAGTACACAATGACGTGCACTACATAGAAACGCTGACAGTGCAAGAAGAATCACATTCCACAGCAACACGTAACGAAGCAATATGCGTCACACTCGTCATCAAGTATCGCCATACAAATCGTACATCGCGCTATCGAAGTTTCTAAAACATTTACTATATATACAAGTTCCAACTTAATACAGTTGGACCGCGGTCCCCAGGCATACCACCGCCTGGCGGAAGATCTTCCCTTTTCCTCCACATTGGTGACCACCGACTACAGAACACGATGGCGTCCTTCTAAGCACAAGGAGTCATTTGGATTGGCCAGACAAGTACGAGCAGCAAAAGGATATCAAAGGACAGCAGACAAAAAAAAGCGCTTCGAATCCACGGCTCAAGAGACACGACTCGCAGCACGGCAGCAATGGGACACGCAACGGGGCACCCACACCGTGGCTTTTAGAGTCAGCATTGAGGTTCCGGCACACATGGCCGTCGAGCAGCATACACACACTGGCACGAAGATATGGAGTCAAAATTTCCTGTTGGAGGGGGAGTAATGTAGCGACGCGCTGTCAGTACACAATGACGTGCACTACATAGAAACGCTGACAGTGCAAGAAGAATCACATTCCACAGCAACACGTAACGAAGCAATATACGTCAAACTCGTCATCAAGTATCGCCATACAAATCGTACATCGCGCAATCGAAGTTTATAAAACGTTTACTATATATACAAGATCCAACTTAATACAGTTGGACCGCGGTCCCCAGGCATACCACCGCCTGGCGGAAGATCTTCCCTTTTCCTCCACATGCTGATTACTTAGCGATGTGCAATCACAAATGTTATTAAGTTCGTCAAATTCGCAGCAACTGTTGTCAGACAGTAACTGAGTAGTATTTTTTTATATTAATGTAAACGATATATTAATAAACGTCAAACAACAAAATCATATTTGTATCAAACGCATTAAGTAGCATAACATGTAAAAACATTAAAAGCCGTCTAGGTATGTCTAATTGCTTTATTTTGGTGCACACGATTAGTGAACTAAAATGATATCAATCGAGTCTAAGAATAGTACTACGGTAACTAAAAGTAGATTTAGATATTTTCGTATTACGCATTGCAGTTGCATTATCTATCACGCAGTAGCGGCTACTTATGACGAAATCTAGGTTGAACCAATATTTAACTTTAATTGCTATTATGTATATATTCATTCATAAATTCTTTGATTCGTTGTAATTGTCCTGCGTTTCATAACTGGTGTATTATTGTAAGCCAGGGTAAGTCATCTTTCAAAATAAAAAATTCCTAACCTTTTTGAAAGAGGAAATCGGCGGAAATTCAGATGATAACAGGAGGCCTAGCACGAGCGCTGTTTAATCGTCACGATATCAGTTAGAATGAGATAACAGTATACGTTACTAAGTAAGTGCGAAATAAATTCCTATTTTATCCCACGCGATATCTACTTAAGTGGTTGTTCTTACTAGCTATACAGCTAGTGAAATATATCTTTAGATTTAGGATAAGAGTGTGTACATATACATTACGAGAAGAAAAAAGTTCTAATAAAACTATGTCTCATGAATGGGTGGCTTATCTTTGGTTGCAAAATTCTTACATAGAACCACTTGTCACATAATTTTGCTGTGATATCTCAAGTAGATTCACGTACAAGTACCATTGCAACTTAGTAAATAAACCACTTTCGATACGAACATAATACTACAGACGATAATGGAGGGAACGTGTGTTTCTTCGTCCACACAACTGCTGAATAAACATACTTTGTATGATGCAACATAATGTAAGCGACAACATACAAATATAACGCATTTTTTAAATTATACAATTAGATATGCCAGTGTGTTACGTCTGAAAGTCAAGTTTGTGTGGTCATGTACGTCTTCAAAATCTTTAAAGGGTTTCGGGCTCAAATGTATGGACTGCGGTTCTGGGGCCAAAACATTTAAATAGTATACATTAAAAGGTATATATTCTCAAAGATAACCGTCTTGCCGTGTAGTGCCGGCTTAGAATGTCGCTACCCCTTCCTACCCACGGGTGTCGTTAGAAGCGACTAAGGGTGTTGGGGCTTTTTATTGGATTTTTGGGCGATGCGGTTGGAGACCCATCACCAAAAACCTTTATTTTACCATGGTATACCATCTCATACAAAATGTTTTTAGTTACCTCTACGCTCAATAGATGGAGTTAAGATATAGTCGACTTTTAAAATAAAAACTTAAAGTGGCTAATTATCGTTTAAAAAGCCAAAAGACAGTTAGATAAATATAACATGGTAATTTATTTTGTCACTTAATACCATAAAACATAAATTATTACAAATATAAGCAAAATATAAAAAAAAACTGTATTTTTGTTTATATGAAATTGTATTCCCAAATGATTATTGTAGAACTACATCTATTTAACTAAAATGTTTAGTGATTTCAACTTCTGACAATAGATGGCGCCAAAATGAGATGGTGTTTATTGACGTAACTTACTTGTTTTGATTTGCGTCCATCCAAGTAATCGAATTGGTGATAATTGTCGACTTAAAATAACACTACCCTATTACTACTCGTGGGTGATGGCAAGAGGCGACTCACGGGGTATAGGGGCTTTTTAGGTGATTTTAATTTTTTAACGACCTCGGCGTACACGTTTGGACCAAAAAGAGACTTTGCTTAAAAAGACAAGTGTCCCAAGTAATATATTTATACCATTTTCTCCCCTATCACCTTTTAAATGTGACTGAGGAGTTTCTAGCTCTAAAGCTCTGGCTACCCCTCTGGTGGGTACTCTAAACACCCGGTGACAATGTCACGTGATTATCAGAAGTATTGGTACCTCTGCCAACCCCGTTCGGGGATATTCGGCGTTAACGTTTGAGTTTGAGTTAAATGTCCGTATGATTGCAGTTGAAACTATAACTGTAGATTTTTCAATATATATCATACTACTTTCAACATTTTCAAATTACTAGCCGCTTTATGTGGACAATAGATTATAAAAGAATCATTGTTTTTGGAAATGATTGACCCAATAAAATTAATTATAATGTATTATAATATTAAATGATACTATTTTGAGCTGACATTATAGTTATTCTAAAGTAATAACCAGAAGTTTGAATGTGACAAACCCACAGATGCTTGTGGAATGTCAGCTTGGAAGATACAATCTATCACCACATCGCCAACCAATCAATTAAATTAAACCCTCAAACTATACAACTCAAATCAGTACCTAACTACTCAAAACCTCACTGACGGAATGATGCGGAGTAGTGCTATTATACGTCGTCACTACAGCACGTATACGTCTTGCACGATGTTATTAAATAAATAAATGTGTGTATTCTGTTTATTAAATATTAATAAATAGAATACACACATATAATTTTCGACTATAAATCCCTAGAAGGGGTAGCCAGAGCTTCGGAATAAGAAATTCGTTCGCCACTTATGGAACTTGTGTTGGAATAAGATTATAAAACAAAGATTTTTGATGGTGGGTCTCCAACAGTATCGCTTTAAAATCACTCAAAAAGCCCCAATACCTTTAGCCGTCTCTTACGAACAATCACGGTAAGAAATGGGGTAGTGCTATTCTAAGCCGACACATAGCAGAGAAGAATATCGACAACAAAAATCAACAAACAGATCAGGATGTAATACTCGTACGCAATTGGCCTAGTCGACGATTTTGTCCTTGACCATATTTGCAAATTTGCAAATAAACATTTAGTGAAAGAAAGTCATAAAGTAATAAAATCTGTCTCGCTCGTGTTACCGAGGCGCCCCCGCCCCGCGCGCCCCGCAGCCGCCATTTCCTAATATTAGCCGAGTTAAGATATCGGGCTTTGTTATCATTTGGTTTTAATCATTTTTTAGTGACATCTGTGACCTTAAGTTGAACTACTATGTGCTTTACATTTGGTACGATGCATGCGAATTTAGCGCCATCTAGCGAACAATAAAGAACTAGAAAATAGCCCGCCGAATAAGGGTTTTTAAGCACATCACATTTCGTTGTATGGGATTGGGTATCTGTACTAGTATAGTATTATATTATCTGTGATTTTACTATCTTTTCCCCACTCAACTTCCAAAAGTGGCTGTGGCACCTTTACTCCTTTGACTATAGGTAGACACAGCCAACGTGTAGTTTTGTATGCGAAATAAATCATGTTTGGCTACCTACTAATAATTGATATACAAGAAGCTTTTGTCGTTCTGACATTCGTTAACTAATGCTCTTACATAAAAATACAACACACGAAGTACAGCAGAATAGTACAAATTTAAATGAAAACCACGACATAAATAAATGAAGGTAATGTTAACATTTAAAAACGGGTAAAACGCAATGCTAGCACTAGTGTCGATATTGATATCTTGCTAACTATGCCTAAATAGGGGAATCTCAATCTGACTAAATATCTCGCAACAGCCTCAAATGTTAAATAAAATAGCTTGCACAGCAAAGTTTGGCAAACCTCAAGTTTTTGGGTTTGATGCTAGTTTGACCAAGAAAAATTAAGTTCAGTTTTTTTGAGGTCGTGGGTTATAGTAGGTTAGTAGACTAATTGGTAAATAGATTCAAATTCTATATCAGGCTATATTATGAAAGTGAAAAATGACACGTAATGTTCTGATGGCCTTATCATCGATTCAACTTTGCCATAGTTAGAAAGAAACAATACCTCAAAACTGGAAACTTCTTGGCTCCCCCTGATATCAGTTGGTTTATTCTTAAAAGCGGTTATGAAGAATGCAGTGTCGAACCTCTTGGGGTATTCTCGTGGGGTCAACCAGTTACTCCAATAGTGTAAGGACCAAATATCTGGGTAGCAATTCAGTTCCTTGCATAGGTTGAATAGTTCTTCGGGATTTTCACTTACCTGTAATTAAGAAAATTATTTGAGTTAATACCAAGATTCTTATTTATTATTAAAGGTATGAATTGTGAAAAGAATGACTATTTTTGTTTGCGTAAAAAAGTCTCGGTATTTTTAGCTTCAATTTCTGAGTTGTAAATAAATACGTGGTCAAAGTATATTAGGACGTAAATATATTCCACTTATTTATTAGCATTATCTCCCTGAACAGAATACTGTTTAGTTACTTTTGCAATTATTTATAAATGCAATCCGCCGTTTTTGTGAGCCTGTCTGTACATGCGGCTATAAACCCATTGAATCAAAAACTCAATTGTTCACACCTTATATTCCTGAGGGGGTGGTAGAAGTATCAGATCTTCTGAAAAACACGTGACATTTTCAATTGTTAATAGTATCAACGTTTTACTTGACAGTGGGTTGCCTCACGATGTTTTCCCTCTCAAGCTCAATATCAATACATAGTATAAAACAAAGTCGCTTTCGCTGTATGTCCGTATGTATGCTTAGATCTTTAAAACTACGCAACGGATTTTGATGCGGTTTTTTTTAATAGATAGAGTGATTCTTAAGGAAGGTTTGTGTGTATAATAAATCAATACATAGTATAAAACAAAGTCGCTTTCGCTGTATGTCCGTATGTATGCTTAGATCTTTAAAACTACGCAACGGATTTTGATGCGGTTTTTTTTAATAGATAGAGTGATTCTTAAGGAAGGTTTGTGTGTATAATAAATGCATAATATAGTAGAGAAACACTGATAAATTTAAAGGTTTCTAATGTGATGTCGTAAATAAGCACGTTTTTTTGCGCTTATATTGCAAACGCTGGCTGAACCCTACGAGATAGACCAAAATAATGTACTACAGTATTGTTCACCTTAAAAAGTTCAACAAAAAAGTCCGAGATGGTATATGTCTATCTTTTAGGGATAACCCAGCATAACCATTTTTATTCTTTACTAAAAAATGGTTATTTACGAAGTGATTTTAAACAATACAGCATTAATCCTTATCCAATTAAGTACCTTAAATAAATTGTGCATTTATTATAGATCAATATGCTTTTAACAGCGTGTAATTTAAGTGAATATTACCGAATATATTACAAATTTAAAATGCAGGGTCGTAGTTGTTTGCGCCGGGCGGCGCGTGCCTTCGCCTTATAGCACTTTATGATTTGCAGCGATCGCACGCGTTTATCGGAGCTCTCTAGCGAGGAAAATATCAAGAATTAATTAAACTGAATAGAATAAGTATCTTTTGTTTTTGATTATCTTTGAATTTTTATTATTATTATTATATTAGTAGTATTGTAAGTACATTAGGTAAGATAGGATTAGCTTAAAACCATATTTCTTGGTATTTCTTCCATTAAGACTTTGATTTGAATTTAGAGTTAAGACAATTTAGTATTAGGGCGAGCATTTTCAATTATTGAAAATTATAGTTAAGTTCATAGAAGAACTGAATAGAATAGGTATTTTTTGTTGTTGATAATCTTTTGTTTTTAGTCGAACGAATAGTAAGTAAATATTTTTTACTCCAGCACTAACCAATAATTAGTGCAATTAGTTCATAATTATACGTATATAGTTTTAAGTTGTGAGTTTAATCAAGTACTGAGTACCTAAGTATAAAATTTTGAACAGACATTATAAAGTCATGTCCGGAAGACGTCGTCGTGCGAACATAGGTCGTAGTACAGTGAATGCCAGAAGAGCACGTTCAGCAAGAGATGAAGAATCGTCAACGGAACGCGAGGCTCGCCTCAGCCAGCTCCGAGATAGAAATAGAACTGAGAGAGAAAGAGAATCCTCAATAGAGCGTGAGGCTCGCCGCAGCCAGGATCGGGTTAGACGTAGAATTCAGAGAGCCAGAGAATCCTCTGTAGAGCATGAGGCTCGCCTCAGCCAGAATAGAAATCGAATACAGAGAACGAGAGAATCAGCACAGACACATAGTAACGCTGAACAAAACGGACAACCGATCAGCCACCGATGGGTAAATAAAGAATATTCTGCCATGAATTACGATCCTTTGATTTGTTACAAGGATGATCGTATTGTGTCCATAGGTACTATGTCAGTAGTGTGTGAATATTGTTTGGCATTGAAGTTCAAGGACGAATCGAAAGGTTTGTGTTGCTTACAAGGAAAAGTAAAATTAGAAGAAATTCTTCCTCCACCTAAACCACTTCACTCTCTGCTTACGGTTGATCATCCGAAATCCAAACAATTCATACGCAATATCCGCCGTTACAATAACGCATTTCAAATGACGTCTTTCAAAAGTAAGCAAGTTGTTGAGCGCGGTTTTATGCCTACATTTAAAATTCAAGGGCAAGTGTATCACTTGGCTGGGAGCTTGCTACCACTTAAACCAGATGATCACAAATTTCTGCAAATTTATTTTATTGCAGACCCAGATACACAAGCATCAACGCGGTGTTCGATTGTCGCACAGCCAATAGGCATTGCACCCGTGCGAAGCCGGGGCGGGTCGCTAGTAGATAATAAAATACAGGCTAATCAATCCACTGTTTTCAGCCACCTCGTTCAATAATTACTTAAAATGGAAGAGGTGCTTTTCTAAGCCGACTCTTTACCGATAAACATATCTTAAGACACCTTGGTGGTATTTTATATCCTTTGCGGAAGAATGATTTGTCGCGCAGTGTTAGTCGCGTGAAAACTAAACTTCGGTATGCATGCAGCACTTATTTCCATACCAGCATCCATTTATTTTTATTTCGCCATGACCAGGTGTGTTGCATTCATAATGTTAGTTGGGATTTCCCTATACTTATTTACTGTACTAATTACTTTGATCATCATGTGAGTATGTTTTTTTGATACGTTGCTTACGCCTATTTATACGGATACACGGAGAATTGTCAAATATCATCATAGCTGAAGGAACAAATATAATTTGAAATCTAACCAACGAAAAAAGAGGTTATCGATTTGACGCTTACATATAATTATTTTTCCATGTTCTATCATTTTATTACACGTACATGCGACATAAAATAAACCTGATACAAAAGTGTAAAGACAAAACGGTTCAAAGGATGAAGTGATATACATAATAGGTGGTTATACCCATCCATATAGGAACTTTACTGAGGATAGTAAAACCAATTGGACGAGACATACCAACAAGACATTAGGAACAAATGGTAAACCCAGTCACATGAAATGATAGAACATTATGAAACAAGGCATTAAAATCTTGTGAAGACCCTTGTTGTGGATGAAATCCCCTGATGTTGTAATAGTGAACCTAAAAATGAATAACTCTAACGTCAAATATAGTTTAACAAAACGGTTAACCTTACATTAACTTATTAGAGTATTGTTATCTTTCCATGGTTTTGGTTAGGTAGCATTGCTGCATCAAGAAGGTAAACTCACTAGGATAAACACATAAATATCGACCAGAACTAAAATCTTTAATTGGCAGTCAATGATTAAAATACTGAGAAAAGTATGTTTGTTTTATATGGACTTGCTATTGTGCCTTACTTATTTGGCTCACAATGGATAGAAAAACATATTAATGGATATATGGTTTAAAAACTAAAAACTACCGCGGCATCAGCTTACTCAGCATTGTTGGTAAATTGTATGCTAAGGTACTGATTGAAAGAGTGATGAATGAAACTGATGAGAAAATATGGGATGTGCAAGCGGGATTTAGGAAAGGAATGGGATGTATGGATCAAATCTTCTCTCTAAGGAGCATCACTGAAAAGTTCTTAGCTAAGAACCAAAAGATGTATTGCTCCTTCATTGATTTAGAGAAGGCGTATGATAGGGTGGTAAGAAAGTGTTTATGGGAGGTGTTATCCAAGTTCGGTTTGGGGAGTCAACTTATACGTGCATTGGTATCACTCTATGAGGATTCTAGTGCATGTGTAAGAGTAAACGGGGAAAACACTGACTGGTTCGGAATCTCTAGGGGTGTCCGACAGGGATGTGTAGCTTCTCCGTGGCTCTTCAATTTGTTCATGGATGACTGTTTGACAGAGTTGCGTGAAAGTGATTATGGACTAAGGATGGGTGGATTCATCATTAAATGCCTCTTGTATGCTGACGATCAAGTGCTACTTGCATCATCGGCAGAAGAGTTGCAAGAGATGATGAATATTGCATGTGAGTCTTTTGTAAGAAAGGGAATGAGGGTGAATGTGGATAAGACCAAAACGATGGTTTTTGAGAGACAGGAAGATGTGACAGAATGCGTGATTGCGATTGATGGTAAGGATGTGGAACAGGTGAAGGAGTTTGTATATCTGGGAAGTTTGTTTACAAGGGATGGAAAATGTGATGAAGATATTGAAAGAAGAGTGAAAAAGGGTAATGCGGTAAATGGAGCAATGAATAGCCTAATGATCAGTCAATCGGTGTCTGAAAAGGCCCGAATGGCTGTGCATGATGCTGTTCTTGTTCCTACGCTTATGTATGGAAGCGAATGTTGGGTGTGGCAGAAGAAGCATGAGAGCAGAGTGAATGCAGTAGAAATGAGGTCCCTCAGAAAAATTTGTAATGTTAGATTGTGTGACCGAGTGAGAAATAGCGTTATTCGTGAAAAGTGTGGTGTGAAAGATGATATTGTAAGAAAGATAGAAAAAGGAATGTTGAGATGGTTTGGGCACATAGAGAGGATGGATGATAGAAAATTGGTAAAAGGGATCTATAGAGCTAGTGTGGATGGTAATGTTAGTAGAGGACGACCACGGAGAACACACTTGGACCAAATTGAGAGTGTGCTCAAAAAGGCTGGCGTCCGAAGTATGAAGAATAAAAGAGCATGTATGAAAAGATTGATGGATGTAAACGAAGCTAGAGAGGTTTGTCAGGATCGTACGAAGTGGCGATCGATAGTCTCTGCCTACCCCAATGGGAATTAATGGCGTGAGTATATGTATATGTATGTATGGATTTATGTTAAAATAGATTTAAGTTTTAGTAAATTTGAACATTTTTTTTTGTTATTAGTAGATTATAGTAAAATTTCTGTATTTAGTTATTGTTATTGTATTGTGTGTGTATTAATGTGAAACATGATCGAATTAGGTATATACCTGTAATGTTTATGTTTTTATAAATAAATAAATAAATAAATGGTATGAAGAGGGCATTGACTTGGTTCTCTTCATGCAATTGCACTCATTAGCTTCCTACACTGAAGACTAGAATCTCAAGAGGAAGTCTGAGCTTCAGAAACAAAAGATTCAGCCAATTTCAGATGTTGTTTAGGTAAAGACAATAGAATTGAGGATTGTTGGTGGAGGAAAAGATAAAAAAATTGGGGATTGGCTAGAGGTTGGAGAATGAGCTTCCAATCACATTGGCCAACAATGATATAAAAGCTTTAACTCTTTTAGCAGTCACACATGACACATATGGGAAGGAAAAGTGCTATTATATGCCGACACTGGATGGCTCATTATTTACTTGTTCTTATATTGTTATCTCAAGAACTAATTATGATTATAGCTGATTATCACATACACAGATTAACATACCAATCATTTTCCTACCAAAGGCTATTTGTTTATGTTTACAGCATAGGAAACAAATATCAATAAAAACACTATAATAATAGTATTTGTACTATTTTTGTTTTTTTTTCTAAGACAGATGTAATTCCCTACACATTTTTTTTGTTTGCATTAATAATCATAACATACAAATTTGAAAATACAAATTTTTCATTTAAAATAACCCAAAGTTATGCTTGTTTAAAGTTTTACTATTGATAAAATCATTGATCACAAAAATCAAATATTACTAACTGTAACAAATTATTAGCTGATTGCAATCCATTTCCTTTACTTGTATTCCGAATATTATAATGGTATGCCTTCGAAAATATTCAATCAGTCTCACAAATGTTTTGTTTAAATAACAATAAGGAACAATGGTTTTATTTTTTTCACAATTAAATGATAAAATGAAGATTTTGTTCCTGGAGTATACTACTTTATATGAATCAGATTTGGCATATGTAACACATGTTACAAAAGGATTGATGAATGAAGATGAAGCTCATTAGCTTTTCCAGGAATCTACAAATTGGTAAGCAATCGTCTCTGCCTACCCCAATGGGGACTACAATACAAATAGTGCAGTGCAGGCATAAAAGAATGCCTTGTGTTCCAACCCCACTTTTCAGTTAGTGATAGAAGGCCATAACTTTTAGTAAAAACTTTATAGTGATAGTCAAAAATACTAATTCCTGTTTGTCAAAATTTGGCATCCAGCTAAGTGAAAGAGCTAATGTGGATAGTATTGTTAGAAGAGAACCACCATGAAGGGCATATTTAGATCAAATAGAGAATGTGCTTAAAAAGGCAGGCCTCCAAAGTGTGAATATTAAAAGAGCCTGTATGGAATTGTTGAATAAAGACGAAGCTCGGGAATAATGACCTTATGTATTTGGACCTCACCTTTTACATGAAAAAATATGTTTACCTATAGTTTTCCTACATGTGAAACATAGCTAAGGCTTGATTTAAGTTGAAACAAGTCTGCCATTGACCTGTAAATATTTTCTCGTGTGTTAAGGAAAACCTTCTTACTAAACTGAGATTGTCCTTTCATGCTTGTAAACATAACTATAATTAATTTGATTAACATAATGAAGTGAATTACACATTTAAAAATGACTTTTCAAAGCATAAGCTTCTACTTCACACAATCATCTAAATAAATGATGGTATGTTTTAAAAATATAAGGATGTATACAGTTGGTGACAAGAATTTGTAGTCGATTAACACAATCAAACAAGTATTTAAATGAAATTTGTTTTGTAATGACATAATGAATGCATATTGGTTTAATTAGTAACACTGTTTTTTTCTAATTAGGATCACAGTTCATTGCTTCTATGTAGGAATGATAAAAATGTTAATGAGACCACTCCCAATCAAAAAAGAACATAAAATTTTCAAATCTCACTTTTTTCTGCCAATCAATGACATTGAAATCAGTTATAATGTCAGCCCAAGGCTCAAGTTTCTTATCGCTTGGTGTTCGACTGCAAATAAGTACTCCTAATTCTTCAAATGTCTCTCGTATGGCAGTTATCCTTAAAGATACATGTCTGTGGAGTAAAGTACTAGGCTTGAGTATAACTTTGGAAGTATTAAAGTAAAGGCTCCTCTCTTTGATCTACCTTTAGGACTAATTAACCAGAGCCAACTTAATGATACCAATTCAAAAAATAAAAAGTATAATGTATGTATATGTGACAGTCTACATTCACCTCCTAATAGGGTCATCATGAAATATGGGCGTGCTGCGCGCTGCCGGGTGTTGCAGAGCAGCGAACTGCTCCGACGTGAAACCGAACGACTCGATGAGCTGCACCCAGTCTCTACGACTGTCCGCCACCTCCGTAACACCGCCTGCAAATACTACGCTATTCGCAAACGTCGATGCGGTTTTTCCACGAGTCTGCAGAAGCACGTCATAATCGACAACCTGTCTTTCTCTGCTACACGACACTGCCTCTTTATAATGCTTAGCCACAACTATTAACGAAGAAGCTTCTCGCCAAGCCTTTTTGACAATATTGCTCATAATTTCTAAGGTGAAAACACACTGAAGAACGGTTTTGCGGCTAGATTCGTTAACACAAGGTTAATACTTACTATATTATAAAAACGTCACGTACTATCTAATGAGAATATATTATCTAAAAGTCAAATCCAATGGTATTTTTCCGTTTTGCGTTAACGTACTCCTCCGGTATTACAATACAAAAATAGCACAAATTGACGTTACGTGAATGACGTTCACGCCGCCATATTACTTTTATTTTACTTCACGTTTGCGTTTAATAGTTGCATCAATTTTCCAAATATTTTGTTTCAGGCTAAGGTTTTATTTTAAATTGTTATTTGAATAATCTTTATTGACATTTTATTGCATAAAAGTTTTGGAAGGAAAGTCTATGAAATTAAATTTATTAACATTAATTTAATGTAACCACTTTTTCATGAACATGAAATAAAACGCTAAAGGATGCGATCAAGATTAACCAGAAGACTGACTTAAAATGACGTGTACAATTAAAACCTATTTTCTCACAAGGGGTAAGTAACGGTTAAAATGAGACGGCAGTATACGATATTAAGTAGGTGCGTAAGAGATGGCTGCTTTATCCCACGCGATAACTAGTTTAAACTCCGCTCGTACTAGCCGGGCTGAAGCACAAGCACGAGCGCTATTTTATCGACACGATAACGGTTAGAATGAGATGGCAGTATACGATACTAAGTAAGTGCGTAAGAGATGGCTGCTTTATCCCACGCGATAACTACTTTAAACACGGCTCGTGCTTGCCCTTCAGGGTATACGCCCCTGTCGCTCTGCCAATCCAGCTACCGTGTCAATGGCTGCCAGCGCGAAATTCTTCTATCCTTTATTTCTTTTACACGTTTAAGTAGTGTTTGCGTTTCCTACCTCCGAATTTTTACTATTTCGGAAAGCCACTTGTCTACCTTTTCAGATAGAATGCAAATGTTGAAAACGCCTAACTATCACATAATTTAAATCTTTTTTGTTCATGAAAACCTCATGTGGTGATTATTACTAATAAATAAAGAATAAATAAAGGAAAGAAAAATTTCGACACAGGCGGGAATCGAACCCACGACCTCGGGTATACGCCCCCGTCGCTCTGCCAATTGAGCTACCGTGTCAATGGCTGATTCCGGATCGTGAGCCAAAGCCCATTTATACACTACCACTACCCTCTACGCTACCCTCTACGCTACCCTCTGAAGGACTCAAGACTCAAAAGTTCAAGTCGTATAACCCCATTGGGGTGGCGATATACTTCTGTGCTAAAGCTGTTACATTGTCACGTGGTGCTCAGAGTACCCTCTTTATGAGCGATTGGACTGTATTGGGGGTAGTCTTTACGAATACACTGTCACGTGAATAAGTGCAACTTAACCATGTGGGTTTCCTTACGATGTTATCACATTAATAGCCATGATAAGTAACTCTACATACGACTTAAAAAAAGACAAATTGGCGTAGGCCCGACTGGGTTAAACTTGATGATGTGTTAAGGGCCTCCCCGCATTTAGCAGCTATTGCGCTCACTCTTACGTCAAATTTACTGAGAGTGACAGGGTAGGAAAAAACGCGCGCGCAGGATTAAATATGTAGTTTATTTAGTTTTATTGAATAACTATAATATTTAAATGAAAAGTTAAACATCAAAGTTACAGATCTTAAAGCTACGCGTATATAGACACATAATGAGTTCACATGTATGTTATGCCAGTGGAGCCTATACGGTTTTTATGAAGACAAAGCATGTTCCAATTCAATTTTTTTCAACTAATTATTAAGATGTTATCATCATCAAATTTTAACACCATGAACTAATCACCAACATATATTTTATTCATGTCATATCAATATCATCAAATCAGACTTTATAGAATTTCCAAATAATCAATATCAACCTATTTTTCCGGGGACGCCCTTATGCCATTTTATAAAACACTCTATCTGTACTGTACGTATAAGTTTGTTTTATGAAAGTTTGTAATTAATGATTGTTTATAAGGGCTAATCTTCCAAAGTACTGAACCGATATTGACAATTCTTTCACAATCAGAAAGCTACAGTGTTCAGGAGCAATCACTGGTTACCTCTTACGAAATTTGATCTCTATGATCCCTTGAGATATTTAGATTTAGATTAAATCAGTTCCTTAATCCAAAACTTCTATTAAAAGTTCAGTGTCATAAGCTAGTAGCTACAATAAAGGCTGAATTCCAGTTTATTCCAGCAATAAGCCTACTTTTTCCTAAGACTAGTTTAATGCAATTGAGTTGTATACGACATTGTCATTGTTCAGCTGACCTCGCCGATCATAACGGAAACAATTCCAATATAACGTGAGCTCTCCCGTGTTCCGCCTGCGTACTAAAAATAGATCAAATTATACAATTGTACCCACTGGAGTTGAAGGATGTTAATAGATTGACACGTAACACTTATTTGATAACCGATAAAGACTATCAGTTTGTTGGTTAAACTTATTAAGCATAGCCAAAAGACTCTTGGACAAATTCAAAGTAATGAAAAAATCACACGATATGCTTACTGTTAATAAGTGAAATCTACTGACATATAGATCAGCTATTTGGTTTAATCAGAGGATGAGTTTTACAGTCAAATCGATCAACAATAAGTAATTATAGTCACCCATGGGAAGAAAGCCGAGACTACACAACGTGAATGTGATAGAAATTACAGTTATATGATAATGAATGGTCAGCTCACAATAGCACTCATCCACTAGTAGCACTAGTTACTAAACTGACATTCATATGATATTCATGGACTTTTTAAGGTATGGAGGGTGATGAGGCTGGAAATTTCATCCATCCTTCAATTTGTAATGATTTCGGACCAGTCGGATATAAATCTCAAAAAGGGATAGCCACAGCCTTAGATTTTTAATTCCACAACCTCTTTTGGAAGCTGTTACACAAAAATCGCCGAAAAATATTTTTTTAGAGCCAAACCCTCAGTTGCCTTTGTCGCAAGCCGTGGGAAGAAACGTGTTAGTGCTATTCTAAGCCGACACTACACAGCTCAATAATCTAGGCATTTCTAAATAAGGCACGCCATCTGGCACAGCCAAGCTAAGATAAACTTAAACAATCAGAAAGATAATGCTAATCCCTCGCGACCTCCCAACTTCAGAATTCACTACAACTAAGAAGTTTGTAGAACTGTCTTGGGATCTTAAATCTTCAAACAAACTTATTTGCAAGTATTAGTTCAGCTGTTTAGTCACTAAGTGCTGCTGTATAATCTCGGCTTTACCGCTGCCGGTCGGGCGAGTGGTGACTACTTCGGGAATTTAAATACAATATACAAAGTTATAATAGGAAGATTTAAATGTGTCACCAGCGGCGAATTTCTCTTCGTACCATTTTCAGTAATAATTTTTTTCATTCGGAGATCAAAAAACCTTGGAACTCTTTTTTACGAAAATTGGGTGGACGGAGGAGTATGAAATTGCTTACTTTACTTATTTTTAGAAGGAAAAAATTGTTTGTGCTTTTTTATGTAATAAAATAGCTGTGAATTAAAAAAAACCTATATACTAAAAGAAACCTATAAGAAGCGACATGATAGTCCAGTGGGTAGAACACCCGCCCGAAAAACAGAAGGGCGTGAGTTCCAATCCTGGGACGGGCCTACACCAATTTGTCTTTTTTAAAGTCATATGTGTGGTTAATTTATCATGGTTGCTAACGGTGAGGGAAAACATCGTGAGGAAACCCACATGGCTGAGTTGTACTTAGTCATGTGACAGTGTATTCGTACAAAACGGCGATAGGCCTGCCCCCTATCACGTGAGTACACTGTCTAAGCAAAACGTGGGTACCTTCTCTGGAAACTAGATGGCGCTTGCCATGTGAGTTCAGGAGTATTGGTACCTCTGCCAACCCCTTTGGGGATAAACGGCGTGAACGTTTATGTTATGTTATGTTATGTAAACCTATATATGCACCTTCATGATGATGAAATAGGGTACCTAACGCGCCCCCTACGTAACCCTACGTCGTAACGCTAAACTCCATAAGGGTAACTAATTATATGAAAAATAAGGTTACCTGTGTGAAGCTGGGGCGGGGCTGTTTACTAGTGGAAAATGTAGAGACAGTTAAAAAAATACACAATTTGTAGCTCAGAGTACTTCCGTTTTTTAGTGGAGTATCTAATCTATTCACGTAGAGGACAAGGACAAGACCCTATTGCTGCTTTGCACGAACGCAATGTTAAACAACTCAGTTATATTTCATTACAGGTTTCATTACAATGATTTCTCTCGGCGTTCAAGGCCTCAGGCATATACCATTTAATCAAAGTTATATAGCAAAACATATTATTAATGTAAAATAAAAATACAATAAAACACAAGATAAATACATACATATACTCACGGCTATAAATCCCTAGATGGGGTAGCCAGAGCTACGGAATTAGAAATTCCTGATTGAAATTCCTCGACCACTTTTGGAAAGTTAAGTGGGGAAAAGATGACAAAATAAAGAATGTTGGTGATGGGTTTACAACCTCATCGCCCAAATAATCCCTTAAAAGCCCCAATACCGTTAGTCGCCTCGTACACCCACCGGAAGACATGGGGTAGTGCTATTTTAAGCCGACAATACACAGCAATGTAAATAATTCATGAAAATAAAATTAAACGCAATTAAAAAAATAAAACAAAGCATTGAACTAGAAAATATAAATAAAAATATAAGTTTATTATTAATCGATAGTCTCTGCCTACCCCAATGGGAATAATGGGCGTGAGTATAAGTAAGTAAGTTTATTATTTGAGTTGTGAAGAAAATACGAAAACAAATACATTAGTCCTTATTTATTTTTTTATTTATTATTGAGTAAAACAAACAGCACTTAATCTATTAACAAGCATTTTTAAATATAACAATTTATCGTGCCAATTATATGTTTCACAAATTTCATTTTTATCATCAACCCATTCGCTAAAATGGATATCACTTCAACCCGAAATAAACCAGAATCTCTTCTTTACAAAATAGGTACGCCTACTTACTTTATTTAGGTTTAAAAAGCTTAAAGGGCTCGAAGAAAAGCTCGAGTGAAAATCACTTACGTAAAATTCAATCCATTACGTAAAGCAAACAGAATATTACTTAGCGATCGAAAGATCTCGAGGATGCCAGCCCTATTCTGGAATAACACCTCCTCGGTACTTTATATCACCTTTACAGCACCTTTATACTTCAGTAATGCGTTCTCCATATAGGATACGTGCTTCTGCGAACAATATTGCCTCTAATAAATAAAGAATATATAAAGGAAAGAAAAATTTCGACACAGGCGGACAGAATTTTTCTTTCCTTTATATATTCTTTATTTATTAGTAATAATCCCCACATGAGGTTTTCATGAACAAAAATATATAAAATATTGCCTCTCCCGAAATATTTCGCCGGCATTTTTTCTTGTACCTGCGTTGCTAAGGATTTCATTTTGTTATATGTGCTTAATATTACGTGTTTGCCTGAGGATGTTTATTTCCTCAAACTGTATTTTTGAGATAAATGTGTAATTAAATATACATACATACCCACGGCTATATGTCCCTAGAAGGGGTAACCAGAGCTAAGGAATTATAAATTCCTCAGCCACTTTTAGAAGTTGAGTGGGGAAAAGATGGTAAAAATAAAGGTTTTTGGTGATGGGTCTCAAACCGCATCGCCCAAAAATCCAATAAAAAGCCCCAATACCCTTAGTCGCCTCTTACAACACCCGTGGGTAGAAAGGGATAGCGACATTCTAAGCCGGCACTACACGGCAATTAAATATCTCGGTACATTATACCTATTTATTATATTTTATTATATTTACGACGTCGTTTGTAAACTAGCTGGTAGGTGACTAGCTTCTGAGTCTATTTATTCATACATATGCGTGGTTTTTTTTTTTCAGAAATATCGAAATGAATACGTAGACTATTCTGTTGTTTATCGATTTTGTATGAAAAATTGGGTTCACTTCAAATTGCTGTATTTTCTATAATTTTAGAAGGAGGTTCCTTTTTGGTTGCAAAAAATAATTGATCATACAACATTTGATAATCTATAGGGTCATCCACGTAGTCAATTTTGTATTTTGTACATTTTTTATAATCATGCTATTAAACCTCATGAAATTTAAATGGAACCACTCGGCAAACATATCCAACAAAACAATTTTTGAGAATGGTTGGCTAGAAATTGAGAACCTCTTTTTTTCTAAAGTCGGTTAAAAAGGCAAGCTATTATCCCTAATTTTATAATAGTGGTGCCTTATCGAATGGATATATACGCATGGTTCATATAGTTTATATATTTGAATGAAAAGTTGAAGTAGTTAAAATAAAACCATTGAAACAATAGGGAGCAATTTCTTAACATTTAAGGTTTTAGCGCTTATCCTTCGGAAGTCCTTTTTCAATAACAACAAGTTTATTGCTCGTTATCCTTTGTAATGTAGTCATTTTGAATCAAGGGTAGACATTATATCTTATTGCTAAGGTTGTGCACGTCGTTCTATAGTAAGGAAAGCACATTACTATTTGGAAAAAGTTAGGTATATTTTTACATACATACATACATATACTCACGGCTATAAATCCCTAGAAGGGGTAGCCAGAGCAAAGGAATTAGAAATTCCTCAGCCACTTTTGGAAGTTGAGTGGGGAAAAGATGGTAAAATAAAGGTTGTTGGTGATGGGTCTCCAACCGCATCGCCCAAAAATCCCTTAAAAGCCCCAATACCGTTAGTCGCCTTTTACGTACACCCACCTGAAGAAATGGGGTAGTGCTATTCTAAGCCGACACTACACAGCAGTAGCAGTATATTTTTAATTTGCTGTTATTTCTTAAATTACTGTAATTCAATAAACATTTTGAGGATCAACTTAATTGTAAAAGGGATCTATATAGCTAGTGTGGATGGTAGTGATAGTAGAGGACGACCACGGAGAACACACTTGGACCAAATCGAGAGTGTGCTCAAAAAGGCTTGCGTCCGTAGTATGAAGAATAAAAGAGCATGTATGAAAAGATTGATGGATGTAAACGAAGCTAGAGAGGTTTGTCAGGATCGTACGAAGTGGCGATCGATGGTCTCTGCCTACCCCAATGGGAACTAATGGCGTGAGTATATGTATGTATGTATGTTAATTGTTTTAGTATTACGAATTCTGGCAAGTCCGTGTTAACTGCAAATAGTCTAGGCAAATAGTGTAAATAAATAAGACAGTAATGTTAAGAAAAATTATGATACATTTTTGTAAAATCTCCACGTAGACGTTTCAAAACTATACAGAAAAAATAACAGAGGACTAAGCGGCGATAGACCTGCCCACTAACACATAAATACCCTGTCCAAAACAACGCATTATACCGGTGAACAAAAATTTGAGTTGATGTTTAGAAGTTTTTGTACCTTTATCACCCCTTCGAGGATATACGGCGGGCGTGAACGTTGGACTGGAATCTGAGAGGTATCCTTAAAACCTCATTCTTAGTTAGGACTTAGGAATATAATGCTCTTGATTAATTACCGAGTTGTTTCCCACAGAGTTAGGAAGGATACATGTATACATACATATACTCACGGCCATAAATCCCATAAAGGGGTTGCCAGATCTATAGAGCTAGAAACTCCTCAGCCACATTTGGAGGTTGATAGAAATAAAGTGTCGTTGGTAATAAAAGGATATAACAGGAAGGATGTACATATATTTGTTGGTTTGTTCATGTTTCTTTATCTCGTGACTCGGCAAATCGAATAATCCAATAATTCCGCTCGATCGATTAATCGGTCCACAAAGTAATAAGCTACATCCGCAGTTCTTTATTGCAAAGAATTTTAGACGATCTCGTTTTCTTTCAGATGCCAACTCATTGAATGGAATGTTGTCTTTTACTTATATTAAATAATTGGTGGATTGAAAGGTATTATGTAAAAATGAAAGATTCCAGTGCGTATTTTGATTATTCCAAATAGATATTTGTATCCTGTAGGATTTTAAGTCGAGAGAATTACAAGAATAAAAGAGCATGTATGAAAAGATTGATGGATGTGAATGAAGCTAGAGAGGTTTGCCAGGATCGTACAAAGTGGCGATCGATAGTCTCTGCCTACCCCAATGGGAACTAACGGCATGAGAATATGTATGTATGTATGTAATTACGAGATCGCGAATTTTGGATAATATGTTGATAAATGTACCATGAAGCCAGTAAAATTAAGCATAATTCAAAACGAGATGCTGAGTAGTCCCATTGGACAATGTAACTTATCATTATTACGTCGTCTGTTGAGTGAATATATGTATGTAGTATGTCGACAAGTGTCGGCTACGAATCGAACGATGGTTTCACTTTCTGCGGATATTGTAAGAAGCAACGAGTAATTTAAGGTTTCATATCCGAATGACAATAATAAGTAAACAACATAAACCGCAAATTTAAAGTTATTTAAGTCATCCTGACATTGTGATGTACATATATTTTTTTATCAATGTATTTCTTATTTCAATCAGTATATTCCTTTTGTATATGTACACACGAGGTTAATAAAAAAACCCTACCATAAACGATCCTTTGTTTCTATACTCTAAAATTAAAATGCAAGTATATTATACATTTGAGAATCAAACATATTCACTTGCTATCTTTGTGGTTTGGCCACTCATCATCAACGCTCACCGGATCACGTAATAATGTAACACGTAAGATTGTAGCTGGAGAGAGAACTTTGAGCTTTAAAACAGAAATTTTATTTTATTTTTGTTAGGAACTCAACGTTATGTAATCCTCTAAGTCAGTACACTTTTATTACTACACTGCAACTATAAAATTTGCCACTGAACATAGTGTTTTTCTTGATTTTCTTAACGTTCACTTATTTGTAGAATACAGTTTATAATAGTATATATATAATGAGACATGAATACAAAGTAAGCCATTTCAGTCGAAGTGGATTGTAAATGGAAAAATGAGAATTTAAGGATTTTCTTGTGGCTTCTTCTCTTCCAAACACAAAAATAAGGCGAGAAAACTTCCTTTTTCCACCACTTCATATCAACATTGGGGTAATGACATGACAATAAGTCATTAAAGCCCTGATAATAATGATGACTGTATCGCAAAACTAAACATGTATAAATTAAAAAATATATCCATTTGGTGGACCGCAAATAACTCAACACGAGCCTGTTTTTCAGCTGCGAAAATCAATCGCAGTATCTTTCTTGAGGGTTCTATGTAATAATTTATTTAAATTGATTGACACTTAAAAAATATTTGATCCTCAGCATTTCACTTTATTAATATTTTTTTGCATAAGTTATATCGACCAAAATAAAAATTGTGTTCCAAAAAATGGGTTTTACTTTTACAACGTTACAATTTAAATCAAAATGGCCCGCCCGTAGCTTTGAAGGTACGATATGATACTGTGAATCTATTCATTATAACATATATTCCCAGTATAAAACTAATATCGATCGACTATCGATGATTCATCAATATTTGCATACATGTTTTTTATTCAGCACACTTCGAACGCCTGTCTTTTTTGTAACATTCTGTATTTTATCTAAAGTTCATACATACATATACTCACGGCTATAAATCCCTTAACGGGGTAGCCAGAGCTCTGGAATGAGAAATTCCTCAGCCACTTTTGTAAGTTGATTGGGGAGAAGACGGTTTAAATAAATGTTTTTGGTGACGGATCTCCAACCACATCGCCCAAAATCACTTAAAAAGCCCCTATACCCTTAGTCGCCTCTTACGATCACCAACGAGTAGGAATGGGGTAGTGTTATTCTAAGCCGACACTTCACGGCAATCACCCACAGGTAGGAATGGGGTTATCTAATGTTTATCTTTTCGTAAAATAGTATCAACACGTTCACTACAGTAAAAGATGTGCCATAAAAGATATATTGAAAGCCACATCATGTAAATAGCCTATTAGGGGTGTCGTTGACAAATTGATACCGCGACCGGTGACTCGGAAATGCGTTGCGTTAATGGGACCCATAAGTCGTTAATGGTCCTTTGTAAATCCAAAATAACTTTGTAACTATATATGAATATACCAGTGGGCCTGCTTCTTGTTAAAGTCATAAGTTTGTAACTTTAAGCTTTGTAGCTATAAACAGAGATGCATTGGTTTGATTTCCGAATGGGACCTCTAATACCAATATGTCATTTCTGAAGTGAAGTGTTGAAAGAAGTGTGAAAAGTCAAGTTAAAAAACCATGATTTTACCTATTTTATCAGTGTTGTTAACGGTGAGGAAAACATTTGAGGAAACCCACATGGCTTAGGTGTACTTAGTGATGTGACAGTGTATTGTCAGAAACGGCGATATTCTTTATTTGAGACGTCGTCCTCTTCTAATATTACCATTGATTGACTCTATACATACATACATGTATGCTGTGTAGGGCTTAGAATAGCACTACCTCTTCTCTCGACCCTTCAGCTTCGACTTTTATTTTTTAAGACTTCGGATAACTGCTATTATAAGTAAATTATCTATTTAATCTAAATGTGTTCTCCGTGGACGTGGCTCTATATATCTCTTTTACGTATTTACTTTGATCCTATCCATCCCAATCCATATAAGCATTCCTTTTGACTCCATTCCTCCTCACATATTCATCCTCTTGTACCTATTTACTTTCATAAGAGAGGAAACCTATATAAACATAATGTTACGTACCGGGTTCTTAATTTGATAAATACCAGTCACACTTTCGTGCAATAAGGTGTAATTATATTTATTGACCAATAACGCACTTTACACAACACAACAAACACTATCGATAATTAACTATCGATACTTGCACTAATTAACAACACTAATTTACTCCGTTATAGTAACACTGTCCACACCGTTAAGCTTATTTCCGTAATCCGTATATCACTGCACTGTCGTATTTAATTTCTTCGCTCTAGTATTTCGCTTGTTCTCGCTTTAGTTCTTCGCACTCGAATAACTCCGTAGCACGCGTCGCTCTTTATATATGCCAAATCTCAAATACGCGAATATTACAGAAAGTTCTAGTACCACATTCTCGAAAAGTCGATATTCGAGAAACATCTAGTAATTCCTTTACTTATTAGAATACTAGTAACGCCATCTGTTATCTAGTAGTGGCAAATCCTATCTCCTACTTGCGAACAGATGTCGTAACATTACCCCCTCCTTACATTAATACTCGTCCCGAGTATTATTGCTTCCATGGTACTTCGCAAGTCGATCGATGTGAACTATTTTCCAAGCCCCTCTAGGTTGGCGTTGAATTCTGTACGTTACATCGTTTATTCTAGTGACCACCTTGTACGGTCCTTCCCACCTATTTTGTAACTTAGGGGACTTCCCTTTCTGGCGAGTTGGATTGTGTAACCAGACGAGCATACCCTCTTCGAAACGCGGCGTGTTAACTTTACGGTCATATCTGGTTTTCATCTTTTCACTAGCATGTAAACCATTTTCACGCACTAGGGAATGTACATCTTGCATTCTTTCCCTCAAATCGCTTACATATTCAGTTACACTCTGCGGCTCATCTGGTGACCCTCCTGTCAACAAATCTACAGGCAATCGTAGCTCTCTTCCGAAATTGACGAAAGCAGGTGTTTCCTTCGTGCTTTCGTGAACAGCTGACCGGTAAGACAGTAAAAATAATGGAATGTGTTTGTCCCAGTCCTTCTGATGTTTTTCAACCATCTTCGCCAACTGTCTCTCCAGTGTTTGGTTGAACCTCTCCACCATTCCATCTGACTGAGGATGATATGGCGTCGTCCTGGTTTTATGCATTCCAAGTAGTTTGCACACCTCTTGAAATACTTGTGACTCAAAATTTCTTCCCTGGTCAGAGTGTATCTCCAGGGGCACGCCAAATCGACAGATCACTTCCTCAACCAGTTTTGTAGCCACAGTTATTGCTTCTTGATTGGGTATGGCAAACACTTCAGGCCACTTAGTGAAGTAATCCATCACCACCATGAAATATTTATTTCCGGACTCTGATTGTGGAAACGGTCCAGCCACATCAACGGCAATCCTCTCCCAGGGAGCTCCCACATTGTACAACCGTAATCCCCCTCTACTCCGGGTCTGCGGACCTTTCACCGCGGCACACGTTGTACATTTCCGGCACCAGTCCTGTACGTCGTCCCTACAATGAAGCCAGTAAAACTTCGCACGAACCTTCTGCAACGTACGATTTACCCCAAGATGCCCGCCCGAAACACCGTCATGTGTTTCCCGCAGTACATCTTTAACCTTGGCTCTGGGCACGACCAATTGTAGGTGCTCTTCCTTACCGTTGGGTTTCTCCCACCTCCGGTACAGTAGACCATTGATCAGAACCAGGCTGTTCCATTGCGCCCAGTAAGCTTTCGTACTCACTCCTGTGGACGCTACTTCACTCCAAGCCGGTTGATCGTGTTTTTCCTTCTTCCATTTCATGATGGGTCTGAGGTTCTCATCTTCTTCTTGGGCCTTCTGCATAGCTTCTGTTTCCCATCCATCCAATGGACAAATTCGAGTCACTTTCACGACCTCCTCCTTCGACTCTTGCTTCCGGCAATGTTTACAGTCTTGTGAGATGGTCATTGTCGGGGCTTTCTCCTCTCTAGCCAGCACCTGCCCCCCGGTCCTGGCTAATGCTCGTTTCCCTGGACGTTTGCGGCAGGAGCCTCTGCCTGCCTCTTTTCTTCCTTCCTCAGCGGGCAACTTAATCTCAAATGGCCCCTTTTCCCGCAGCCATAACAAATCGGTCCAGTACTCCTTCCGACGGGTGCTTTAATGACCTTGACGTCCTCATTTGCTTCCGCAATCTCACGAAGTCGATGAGTTTGGCGCGTATCCTGGCGGCAAGCTTCAACTTCTAGAGCGTTCGCCAAGGCATCCTTGAGAGACGTGTGGTGTTGAAGTCTCACCGCTGTTCTCACTTCGATATCTCTGATGCCGTCGACGAATGCTTGCACCAGGTTCATTTCCACCGTCTTCGGATCTACACTGGGATAGGCCTTGCGGACGAGCTTCTCGATTTCAAGGGCCCACTGCTGAAGTCCCTCTCCGGAACGCTGGACCCTATCACGCAGCTGAGCGCGGAACACGTGCTCCAGGTGTCGCTCTCCATAGCGAGACTCCAACGCATCCAGCAGGTCCTTGAAACCACCACTCGGAGTCGGCAGCGCCTCTATCACTGACAGTGCTTGACCTCGGAGCGCCACCGTCAGTGCAGTCAAACACTGTTCATCAGTCCAACCATTGGCAGCCGCAACAGTCTGGAACTGATGTCTATACGCCGACCAGGATGTTGTTCCGTCGTAGGGAGGAACCTTCACACGAGGACCATGGACAGCTACTACATTCTCACCGGAGACAACCTTGACCGGTCGTGATTCAAGCTGCAGAACCCTTTTCTCCATTCCGCGGAAGTCGGTCTTCATGTCATCGATATCTTTCTCAATAGTGGTTACCTGCTCCTTCATCTGCTCTACGTCTTTTTCCACAGTAACCACCCGACCACTGACTTCATTGACCGCAGTGAGAACTTGTGAGAACTTAGTTTGCTGTTCCTCGCGCAACTCACGAACTTCTTGTTTCACAACACCCTGTACCTCCGAATGTATGTTTTTTTTAACATCCTGTACCTCCGAATGTATGTTTTTCACAACATCCTGTATGCTTTGTTGTGCTTCACGCATGCTTTGTTGTGCTTCACGCATGCTTTGAAACATTTCAACTATCATCGTCAAGTCAGTATTAGTTGCGGCCGCCGGCGCCGTTGATGTAGACGGCGCGTTAGTCACCGCGGACGTCTCCTCTGGAATGTCACTCCGAGGGTTCGTGACCGATGACCTCATTTCCGACAGCTGTTCACCCTCTGCGGCTTTCTGAGCGCGTGTCTTCACACCCTCTCTTCCGTCTTCCTTCGGCATAACTGGCATCTTCAAATCCACTTCTGTCACCAATTGTTACGTACCGGGTTCTTAATTTGATAAATACCAGTCACACTTTCGTGCAATAAGGTGTAATTATATTTATTGACCAATAACGCACTTTACACAACACAACAAACACTATCGATAATTAACTATCGATACTTGCACTAATTAACAACACTAATTTACTCCGTTATAGTAACACTGTCCACACCGTTAAGCTTATTTCCGTAATCCGTATATCACTGCACTGTCGTATTTAATTTCTTCGCTCTAGTATTTCGCTTGTTCTCGCTTTAGTTCTTCGCACTCGAATAACTCCGTAGCACGCGTCGCTCTTTATATATGCCAAATCTCAAATACGCGAATATTACAGAAAGTTCTAGTACCACATTCTCGAAAAGTCGATATTCGAGAAACATCTAGTAATTCCTTTACTTATTAGAATACTAGTAACGCCATCTGTTATCTAGTAGTGGCAAATCCTATCTCCTACTTGCGAACAGATGTCGTAACAATAACATAAACGTTCACGCCGAATATCCCCGAAGGGGTTGGCAGAGGTACTAATACTTCTGAACATCACGTGACTTTGTCACCTGGTGTTCAGAGTACCCACGTTTTGCATGGACAGTGTACTCACGTCTCATCGCCGTTTTGTACGAATACACTGTCACATGACTAAGTACAACTCAGCCATGTGGGTTTCCTAACGATGTTTTCCCTCACCGTTAACAACCATGATAAATTAACCACACATATGTCTTTAGAAAAGACAAATTGGTGTAGGCCCGACCCAGAATTTGAACACTAGTCGTTTGCACGATAACCGAGTATTCTACCCACTGGGCTATCACGGTTGCTATATATATATATACGAAACCTATATATATATATATTAGTAATTAAATAAAAAAACATATTGCCGTGTAGTGCCGGCTTAGAATGTCGCTACCCCTTTCTACCAGGTGTCGTAAGAGGCGACTTAGGGTATTGGGGCTTTTTATTGGATTTTTGGGCGATGCGGTTGGAGACCCATCACCAAAAACCTTTATTTTACCGCCTTTTCCCCACCCAAATTCCAAAAGTGGCTGAGGAATTTCTCATTCCAAAGCTCTGGCTACCCCGTTAAGGGATTTATAGCCGTGAGTATATGTATGTATGTATGTTGTAAATAATAGTAGAAATCGGCCAGAAAGCACTTAATGCAGCACACTGCAGTTTAATCTGACGACTTACGAGAGTTGTTGACAGCACTGACATCCACCGTAGCGTAACTTAGCTTTAGGGATTTCTGCCAAGACCGCCCAGTCAACAATGGACTCTTTGAGGTTACTATAAGGTACTTTGTTCCTAACTCTCTGAAAGTGCACGCATTACAAGCGAAGCAAAGTACGTTTTGAGACACAGATTGTACGTATTCTTCCAAGTTTGTTTCTGTGGCTTATTTTCTCGAATTTTTGTCCTTAGATTCTTGTTCCATTGTTGCTGTACACTGCAACAGAGTGGCAGCTTAGATAAGCAACAATATATAAGTCTTACCGCGTTTGTTGTATGAGACGAGTTAGGGAACTGGGGCTTTTTAAGTGATTGTTGAGCGATGTGGCTCAAGGTCGATATTTAATTTAATTATACGCAAATTAATCTCATCTCGCTACCAATAACAAATAAAACTTAGCATAATTATACCATAAATATGTATAATAGGCTATCTTCGTCTTCGTTTGACCGCTATCTACTTTTGCAGTTTCAACACGTTTCAAGATAAAGGCTAACAAGTTTATTATCGCTAAATGGAAGTTAACTTGAACTGTATATTTTTCTGGCAGCAACCCCAACTTACAGGCTGCTCGCAGATCGTCACAGAGATTGTAAAGTTATAGAAGCTGCGTTTAGTCACCATCTCCGAACTTTATTTTGTTGCGATAACGCTTGCTTTTACAGGGTGTTCCAATTTAATAATAAGAAGTACTAGGCACGCATTGTACTACATGTAGCGAATAAAAAGAGCGAAATTAGGAAATGTTTCCAGATTACTATTATCTACAAAACGGTAAAACATTCGGAACTTTTAACGATGTTTTCTTATAAAAAAAATAAAATGGATAAAAGGTTTTCATGAAGGAAAAAGGACATGAGGAAAATAAAATTATGTTTGTTAAATGTAATCTTTTTAATGCCGAATAAGAATTTTGTAAACCACTTTACAATTTTATTCGTCAGTAATAAAATATAGTGCGCGGCGGGTAAGTTATGCGATATTTTTTCTTTTTATCTTGTCTTCCCATATGTGTGTTGTCTCCCACTCGTTATTTAAAATAAAACTTAAGAAAATTAAATGCACGCTATTTAGACTCCATTTAAGCCTTGGAAAAATGGTTTAGACATTGTCATCAAGGGTGAATAAAATTTGCTTCTACGTAACCTTCTATTGGTTTTATTCAGCTACGAGTATTTAATTTCAGTATAATTTTGGATCAAACTACAATTAAAATAGTAAAAAAGTACAAGTTACTTAAAATTTATCTTCAGCGCAATTTATTTTTGTCAAGTAAGAGCCGACTGCGCCTTTATCCTGCTTCTCATGATTCTTGTCCTGTTCTATGTAGAAAATGTAAAATTCTAACACAAATGCACTCTGCACTAGGTAAGCAAAATATAATGAAAAATTCAAGTAGTTGGTGAACAGCAAAGTAACATGAATTGGAAAGTTTTAGCTAATTAGAGCAATGTGAAACGTATTTTTACATAGAATATTTTCCTTGAAATTTAAAAACGTGCTTCTGAGACACACTTAAGCACAAGCAAAGTTCGACCATGGTAGTCTAGTTTTATATGCAGTTTAAGTAGAATTATTAATCAATAATAAAATGTGTCTTTTATGAATTGAATCTAGTTAAGAGAAAGAAAAGAAAGAAAGAAAGACATTTATTCGCTGCACAGATGAGCAAAAAACATACAGTTAAACATAAAAAGAAAAATAGAAGCATTGACACAAACAACATTGAATAAAAAAACATGAAAAAATATATAATAATAATAGAAAAAACAATTAAAAGTTACTAAAAGTTCTATCTTTAATGATAAACACGTATATGATATACATGTTACGTAATTTTAATAGAGGTATTCAAATATTTTTCTCTACAAACTTACACTTAATCAGCAGAATAAGGATTCACCTAACTTTTCCACACTTAGCAATTAGCATATACTCACGGCTATAAATCCCTAGATGGGGTGGCCAGAGCTAAGGAATTAGAAATTCCCCAGCCACTTTTGGAAAGTTAAGTGGGGAAAAGATGGTAAAATAAAGGTTTTTGGTGATGGGTCTCCAACCTCATCGCCCAAAAATCCCTTAAAAGCCCCAATACCGTTTGTCACCTCATACGTATATAATAGCACTACCCCATTTCTTTCGGTGGGTGTACATAAGAGGAAACTAACAGTATTGGGGTTTCTAAGGGATTGTTGGTCGATGCGGTTGGAGACCCATCACTAACAACCTTTATTTTTACTATCTTTTTCCCACTCACATTTCCAAAAGAGGCTGAGGAATTTCTAATTCCTTAGCTCTGGCTACCCTTTCTAGGGATTTATAGCCGTGAGTACATGTATGTATGCATTTATAAGATAATAATAGTATTACAGCGTTGACTTTGGCCTCTGAAAGGGTTTTTAGTAGAGCAGGAGCCAATGCCGTATTTTGTATTATAATCTACATCCTCCTGTATACAAAGTAGAATCAAAGGGTCGTTCAGAAACCATCTAAATGTCATCAGACAGTATCTAAACTGGCTGTGCCGGACGTTTATGGAGGCTGTTCCTTCATTGAAAACCTTTTTATTACCGACAACAGATTGCTTTCAATAAGTTTTGAAGCGTTCGAGGCGGTTAGGATTTGGCTTATTCGTAGAAATGGCAGTAGTTTGGCATTTAAAATCAATGCTGAACATAAGTTACCAGTATAAATAGAATATGCAGTTTTTTTATTAGTCATTGTCTTTATATTTGTGTTGCAATAGAATAGAATAGAAAAACTATTCTATTGGACATCAAAAAACAAAATATCTATAAGAAATAGGCCTATTTTAGGCGGTTTAGCACTAGCAATAGTACGTTTTTATCTTACTTTCTAATTAAAGATAATAATAAAACAATTTCTTGCAAAAATTCTTATAGATCGCATTTCTCCAAAAGATTGCACTTAGTTTTAAACTACAATTTTTATTTCATTTTAAAACTGTTGGTGTAACTTAACCCTTCTCTTCATATTTATTCTTGTATCTGCTATTAATATTAAATAAATACTCTTTGATCTGATCCCTTTGAGTCTACAGTTACTTGTACTTTTTACTACTGAGAAATCTGCACCTTAGTGACAAAAGTTCATGTTTAAATGAAGGTCTATTTTATCTATTGTTACTTGCGAAAGAATTTCATATGCGAATCTTTTTTCTAATACGTGGGACACTTAGAAAATTTTGCAAAAATAAAAAAAAATGTTCTATGGGTAAAAATGTTTTTATTAAATCTTTTCAAAGTACTCTCCACCAGCATCTATACAAAGTTTCATACGTCTAAACCAGTTTTCGAAACACTTTTTCCAGTCCGCCGCAGACACCTCATTTACAGCCCGCTGAAACGCTGACAGCGCATCTTCCGGCGATGAAAATTGTATCCCTTTGAGTTGTTTTTTTTATTTTAGGGAAAAAAAGAAGTCACACGGTGCCAGGTCAGGGCTGTAAGGAGGGTGACCCAAGAGTTTGACCGGCGCCGGCGTGCTGTTGAGGAAGTCCGTCGTTTTGAGCGCGGTGTGAGCGGGCGCGTTGTCGTGGTGAAGCAGTAGCCCGCGGAGCCCTGTGAATGGTCGATTGTTGCTCAGAACTGAGATAACTACTGGCAAGCATTTAGTAGAATACCAGTCTGCGTTAATACTTCTTTGATCTTGTAAAGGAATTGACACCAAATAGCCAGTCATATTGAAAAAACTTGCGATCAAAATCTTCCCACCGCTTCTAGATCTCTTCACTTTGGTAGGGGTCGCTTCGTTTTGATATACCCAAACCGTCGACTGGCGCTTCGTTTCTGGATCGTATTGATAAATCCAGGACTCATCACCTGTAACGATGTCGTAAACACGCCGAGACGAGCCAGCATCAAATTTATTAATCATATCACGACACCATTCCACCCGGGCCTGTTTCTGTACCTCGGTGAGGTTTTATGGCACCCAGCGTGAAACTATCCTCCTCACGTGAAGATGTTCGTGTAAAATCTCATGAACGCTTCCCGATCCAATCTGCATAATGTGTTGAATCTCTAGATACGTTATTCGCCTATTGTCATGAATTAAATTTTTCACTTCCACCACGTTTTCATCCGTAACAGCCGTTAGAGGGCGACCACTTCTTTCTTCATCCCGCAAAGTTAATCGACCACGCTTGAATTCGTTATACCAACGATACACGGTTGCCTTGGAAGGCCCTTCATCCATTAACGCCATTTGAAGTCTATCGTATGATTCGTCTGGTTTTAAGCGACATTTGAAGTCGTAAAAAATCATAGCGCGAAAATGTTCCCGGCTCAGATTCATTTTTCAGTAAGACACGACAATTTAAAATAGCTCGTAAAAAATAAAGAGGGAAATTTTAAAATTGGAACGTACCTTTTTTTATTTATAAAGACTCATATTTTCAGTATACATTACAACTGGCCAGTGTTTCATACATTAAAACCTTTTTTCGCAATATTTTCTGAGTGGCCTGGTATATGTCACATTGTTGTATCACACATTGTTTTGGTAATTCATTAAGCGTGAAGAGGTTAACTATCTAAATGATTTGGGGGGCTCATCCCAAGTACTTTATTTGGTTGTGAATATAATGTGCAAATTGATTGGTTAACCTCATAAGTGTACTAATAAAAAACCGTACATACCGTACCGTACTAATAAAAAAACGTTTTTAGTACATCTAAAGGTTAACCTCCATTTACCTCCGATTTTTGCATCTAGCTCCTGCTTTTACTTTTTATACCATTCAAGTTCAATATCAAACTTGGCACGATGCCCGAGAACCATCTGATGATGATCAAAATAAATAAATAAATTTATAAGTTGTATCATTGAGCACTAAATTATTACTTAAAGTAAGCACCATGTTGCCTCTAATTTGTGTGTGTATCGCGTCAGTGTCTATCGCGGAGAACACGCGTCGATGGAAATCAATATCTTAATATTGGAGAATATTACTTTAGAATTTAAGAACTTTGGGTGATCATTGGGATGTTTGGAAAAATAACGATGGTAAGTGACTTTAATTTGATCATTCTCTTCTGAAATACCATAAAATGCCCAATCACTACTTTTGATCAGGGCACAAGAAGTAACAGAAAAAATAGAGTCCTTCTTTTTAGGGTTCCGTACCCAAAGGTAAAATGGGACCCTATTACTAAGCCTCCGTTGTCTGTCCGTCTCCAGGCTGTATCTCATAAACCGTGATTGCTAGAAAGCTGCAATATTTACAAATTATGTATTTCCGTAAATTATGTATTAATGGGGGACCCCATGCAATAAACAGTATTTTACTTATTTTTGATCAATATTCAAAGCGGAAACAAGGAGTCGCTTCGAATTTTCACAGAATATTTACTTTTATGTTACCTTTATAAATAAATAATTAAAGAACAATAAAGTAAATATTAAAGAGGGGCTCCAATACAACACGCGTATTTTTAAGCAATTTTTACTCGATCTTAATAAACAGTTAGTATTATACATGATAGTACGGAACGTATGATGTGATAGCTCAGTGGGTAGAACACCGCTTATCGTGCACGACGACTAGTGTTCTAATCCCGGGTTGAGCCTTCACCAATTTGCCTTTTGTAGAGACATATGTGTGGTTAATTTATCATGGTTGTTAACGGTGAGGGAAAACTTTGTGAGGAAACCCACATGGCTGAGTTGTACTTAGTCATGTGACAGTGTATTCGTACAAAACGGCGATATGCCTGCTCCCTATTACGTGAGTACATTGTCCAAGCATAACGTAGGTACTCTGAACACCAGGTGAGAATGTCATGTGATGTTCAGAAGTGTTTGTACCTCTGCCAACCCCTTCGGGAATATTTGGCGTGAACGTATGAGTCTTCGAGTATTGAGAACGGAACCCTTAGTGCGCGAGCCGACTCGCACTTGGCCGATTTTCTTACTACCCAAACTCAGTCAGTGACTCAAATTAAATTATTCAAAATGATCAATCATTCAGTATTGATCGTCAATTCAAATAGAAAGCTACACAGTTTCACACTCCATTTGTGAATTGGTTTATTACGTAAAGGGAGCCCAAATTGATTGTACGTGGAAGGCATACCGAATACGTTCTTCTCTTGATTGACTTACTAACGCCTCTTTTAACATTCAAAATGGATTCAGGTGACTAGGGTTGGATTAAGTTTGTTTCAGCTGATCGACAAAACACAGGATTTTTTTTACAGAATTTTATATTTTGTACAATACATATTAATCTCAGTAGGAAATTGGACACTGTTGCCACCCTCATCTTAGGACGATTCTTTCGTGCTGTATCTAGTATAAATATTATCTGTATCATTCATTACAGATAAATGCTTGTTAGAAGATAAGATAGTTATATGATAGATACGCACGTTTTACCTTAATATATAAGCTGTAACCTTTTATACAATAAATTAGACTATAACCATCTTTCGAGTCTCATTATTTTTTCCTGCCAAGACACGTTGGTAAAGACACCTTATATTCAAGATATTTGATGGGCCGAGAATTTGATTAATAGGCTATTTGACTAAGTTTTGAAAACTATCTTACGGTGTTAATTTGTTTATAAGGAGCCCTAAAAAAATATTTTTCTGTCTTCATTTTAGCAATTTTATTGAAAAATCGAAAAAGAAAATGCAATATTCAAATGTGCCGCGAAAACACGACTTTAAATAATATGGCGGCTGTAGCACAAATGACGTCAATTCCGCATTAAACACCAATGAGCGAAGCGATGCACAGTCTGTTTATGCGCGATCTACGTCATTATACAATTAGCCAATCACGGTCGTTTTTAGTCACGTGACAGTTGCATCAAAAATACTTATTTTAGAAGACGGATTTTAGTGAAATAATGCAATATTTTTATCTCGCATTATTACATATTGCTCCAAAAAAGAAATATTAAGACTAATGAAATAAAAGAAATGTATATTTTTATTACAGTCAAATAGCCTATTCTTTAGTAACATCTGTAACCAAAGTATTCTTTGTATCCACTCTTATTTTAGATCACGCATGTACTTACGTATTTTCATTCAGTCAATTTAAATAACTACTAAGTATAATCAAGAAAATCTTAGCTCTCCGTTTCGGTTCAAATCTACTTTGAGAACACACATTCCTTGAATCAAGATTATGTCTGGTAGTTTTGAAAGCAAATAAGTTTAAATTTATATGCTAGAAATGGCATAGTAGGAATGCATAATCCTGTGTACCGTCACAACAAAATAATTTGAAAATATGTATTACAAAGATTAAAATTAAAATGTTGGGTATAAGTAGTATTTTTTCTATTAAGTATAAAGTTTCTTTTGATAAAAAGGATGAATATAGCTTATGGACCTCAGGAATAAGGCAGCAAAACATGTTATAATAACAACTTTGGTAGCTCAATGAAAAACTGTTCAGGTAGTAAACGCCATGTCGTAATCCAAAATATTAAGTAAAAGACATTTATTTGGCATAATTTACATAAATTTCAAAAACAACAACTCACATTAAAAACATATAAGCACAAATATTAACAAAATTTTAAATAATGTATTAGTAAATATTAGTATCTCTGTCACCGAAACCCTTTGGGGTTAACAGCGTAAGCGATTAGTTGAATAATGTAACTTTCTATCAGAAAAAGAAAATTTAAAAGCAGTTTAGTTGATTTAAATATATTTAGATAAATCTCACAAAATGCATCCGTTTGAAAATATAGTAGAAGTTACAAGAGCTATAATATGAGGTCGTTTAATACAGCATGAAATTAAAGCGAAGGTACGAACGGAAATCTCAATTAAGTCGGTACTTCGGAGTAATGTCGTACAGTTACTTGCAGGACATTGCGGATAAGTGCCAATGAGGATTGTAACGTTGGGGGTGGGGGAGGAGGCTGTAGGGGTGGGCAGAGCAACAGGCGCTGATCAATGAGTTAGTGGCGCCCCTACCCAGCTGCGCCTTACTTGTTGCGCATCACACCCAATTTCAATATATCTCTGTGAAAACTTATAACCTGTCCGCACTGAAATTATCTCGGAAATCAATCGTTTTCGAACGCTGTGCGGAATGATAGTGATTGCTGTTTACAGGAAGTTTTGATTTGTATTGGTAGCGTGTTTTCGGGTAGGAAGCTTCACCTGAGTTTGAAAACTTAGGATATTATCAATTTACGGATTTAGATTTGTTTGGGCGTAGATAGATCGGTACTCGTATGTAATATGGTCTCATTAGATTTTACATTTGTATGTGTTCTTTTAGAGACATTATGAAAGAATGAAGTATTTTAATATTTTAAGAATAGTCTTCGGCAATTTAAGAATATTTGGATTGGATCTTTTCTTTGTGGTAAATGTGTGAAGGTACGAAGAGTTTAGAATAGCACTTCCACGTCATAGGTCTACGTAAAACATTTTACCATTTAGCAAAAAGTCCTACTTTTATTGTTTTAAGATTTCGGCTTCTACCAAAGAACCTACAAAAAGTTTACTTTGGTTCTATTACAGAGTAAACATACTTCTAGTGAAGTCGGAATCGACATTGATACTCATCAAATGACGCAATGAAGCTGAATAGATTTTCTAAAACAAATATAAGAAGTTTTTTCATTATAGAACGAGTCGAGTACTGTAATAACCGTCAATGAGAATACGCCTACAGAGTTTCAAATTTAGCTATCAGTAAATCAATACATTATACTTGAAGCGAAAAATTTGGAAAAATTTCTAAGAAAATCGCGCACGCACGTAGAAACACAAAATTTAGTATACTTTTAGTTTAAGTGCAGAAGAGTTCATAGAGATGTTTTAAAAATCGCTTCTATATTTTATAGAAGCGATTTTTTTATTGAAATCTTATTTAATTTCGAACAGAAACTACCACTATTATTTTATAACAAAAACAATAAAAAGTTATTTATAAATTCTATAATTTTCTTAACCAGTGCTATGCTTAAACAAACCCTATCCTAAACAAATAAGTGTAAAAAACAATAAATAAGTGTCGAATTCCGTGGTCAAGTAGATAGGTGACTAGCTTCTCGGCCCGAAGGTTGCGGGTTCGATCCCCGCTGAGAGCAACATTTATGCGATGAGCATTTGGTTGTTATTTATATGTAGGTCCACAACGTAGGTCAAGGTCATACTATAAGTTTTTCGTAACTCAGAAAAACAACATGTTATAACCAAAATATTATGTTTATTGCATACATACATACATATACTCACGGCTATAAATCCCTTAACGGGGTAGCCAGAGCTTTGGAATGAGAAATTCCGCAGCCACCTTTGGAAGTTGATTGGGGAAAAGATGGTAATAATAAATGTTTTTGGTGACGGGTCTCCAACCACACCGCCCAAAAATCACTTAAAAAACCCCTATACCCTTAGTCGCCTCTTACAATCACCCACGGGTAGAAATGGGGTAGTGTTATTCTAAGCCGACACTACACGGCAATGTTTATTGCTTTTCAAAATACTCTCCTTTACCTTTTAAACACTTTTTCATGCGTTTTTTCTTCACTCAACATTCAAAAGTGGCTGAAGTATTATTGTTCTGAAGCTCTGGCTGCCCCTTTTATGGATATATAGCCGTAATTATATGTATGTATGGGAGTCCAGAACCAAAACCGAAAATATCTACTCCCGGAAACCGAAAATACACACTTTGACAGCTAGCAGACGACCCATCCTACAAGATACGAACCATATCGTTATAGATTTATTTGGGAGTTCAAATACTGAAATTACTTTTTTACTGATAAAACGTATGGCGGTATCGAACATTGTAGGGTGGGTGAAACAAATAAATGGGCGCATTTGCTAAAAGCATTATTTAAAGTATGAAAAGAACGTTGAACGCTCAATTCTATTGTTTGTAGTTCATATATACTTGTGTTATCGGCAATTTTCTGGGTCGCTGAATACATTGCTTTGTGAACAGGGGAAAATATAAGGAAGAATTTCATTTACAGCTCATAATGAACATGGTTCTCAGTGAAAGGTCATATGAAAGTCAGTTAATGTATAACATATGTTAATTTATATCACCTAAGTGAGGTGGCAAAATTAGATATTCCTCAGCCTGTTGTAAAAGGTATTCAGACATTTTGATACAGACATTGTGGGGAAAATGTTGTTATGTAAACTCTTTAGGCACATTTTGAAGTTAATGGGGAGAAGATGGGAAAACAGAGTTACTAAATTTTCTGCATACGTACGAAGTTTAGCTAGTTTGGACCCAATATATATATTTCGCACCAAAGAAACAGAGAAAGAAATCTCAACTCTTTATAATATTTAGTATAGATTTTTACGTTTAGTTTTCAAATAAGCTCAACATTGAGATCGCTTATAATACGGAAATCTTTAAAAGAGCCAAACTAGTGAGGGCCACTTTCTATGAGCAATCAGGACTTCTTCGAGGGCATTCAACTATGAAAACCTTTTTTGATTTAGTTTTTGGATGAGAACACTTTCAACCTGCGTCTAGACTGTGTTCCAACGAAATGAAGGTTCTGGCTTCAAGACGCTTAATCCAGCTCATCCAATGACATTGAACTGAGCATTATCTAAGATATATGGTTTCTACTTTGGTATTTGTATTCTCATATGTGTGGTTAATTTATCATGGTTGCTAACGGTGAGGGAAAACATCGTGAGGAAACCCACATGGCTGAGTTGTACTTAGTCATGTGACAGTGTATTCGTACAAAACGGCGATAGGCCTGCCCCCTATCACGTGAGTACACTGTCTAAGCAAAACGTGGGTACCTTCTCTGGAAACTAGATGGCGCTTGCCATGTGAGTTCAGGAGTATTGGTACCTCTGCCAACCCCTTCGGGGATAAACGGCGTGAACGTTTATGTTATGTTTATGTTATTTGTATTCTCGACCGAAGCTTGACTCGTAGAGAGGAAAAATATGATGAGTTAGAAAACTGTTTTAGTTTAGAAATTGCTTAAGACGTTATATCACTATGCTGTGTAGTGTCGGCTTAGAATAGCACTACCCCATTTCTTCCGGTGGGTGTACGTTAGAGGCAACTAACGGACTTGGGGCTTTTTAAGGGATTTTTGGGAGATGCGGTTGGAGACCCATCACCAACAACCTTTGTACTACCATCTTTGCCCCATTCAACTTCCAAAAGTGGCTGAGGAATTTATTATTTCTCAGCTCTGGCTACCCCTTTTAGGGATTTATAGCCGTGAGTATATGTATGTATGTAGAACGAGTACTGAAGTAAATGAAAATTAACTTAGACATAGCTTATCACTAAATGTTTCACTTGCTACCATTTTCTTTGTACCACATCGAGTAAAACCCACTTCATAGAGTGCTCATAACAAAAAAAAACAGAATAGGGTTAACAGATAGGTCAGTCGTGATAGTCCAATGCGTAGAACGACCGCCCGTCAATACTAATAGGCGTGAGTTCAAATCCCGGGTCGGGCCTACACCAATTTGTCTTTTCTAAATTCATATGTGTGTTTAATTTATCATGGTTGTTAACGGTGAGTGTAAACATCATGAGAAAACCCACATGCCTAAGTTGAACTTATTTTGTTGTGTATGTTGTGATAATGTGAGCCGTTGCACTAAAAACAATGATTTACAATAATATTTTACAAACATACATACATATGAAGAGGTAGCCAGAACTAGAGGATTCGAAATTCCTCAGCTACTTTTGGAAGTTGCGTGGGGAAAAGATGGTGAAATAAAGGTTGTTGGTGATGGGTCTCCAACCGCATAAAAATCCCTTAAAAACCCCAATACCGTTAGTCGCTTTTTACGTACACCCACCGGAAGAAATGGGGTAGTGCTATTCTAAGCCGACACTACACAGCATCATTACAAACTGTAAAAAGATAACTAAAGAAATAACTTAAACATCAGCAACGCTCGCACAAAAGCTAATGGTTTCAATAGAAAATGGCCTAGCAACCCTGAACGTGAACCTATCCTGCATCGTGCGGTTTTATGAGAATTTACATTTACAATTTGTCAAAGGTCGGCCGTATTCCCGACAGCGGCGATGTAAAACATGAAAAGAAAAACAACATTTCCTTAGCAGATGCTGTATTGTCCTCATGACAGGTTGTAACTTAACTGTTGAATGTTATGTTGGAGTTATGTGGCAAAAAGAATAAGGAGTTTTTGTGGGTTTATGTATGGTTAGGTTATTATTAGCTTTTAATTATAATTTAAAACTTTTCAAAGAAAACTGGATTAAGATTAATTTACTTATGTTTGTGATTTTTTTCTGTTTGTAGTTATAGTAGATAAATATGTTATTTGTAAGTCCAGGTAAATTGTTAATTGAGTTGGCAATATATTTTTTTTTTGCTATCTTAAATAAAATTTTTGAACTAGTTTTTGAACTTGTAATTGCGAAATACGCGGCTGAGGCACACATGCTGAGCCAGAACCAATTTGGCAATATGATATTTGTATGTTTTTTTTTGTTACAAAATCATTGTATTTTTTTTGCCTGATAAATTATATTGTTTTTCATTTTCAATTTGACGAGTTTAGTAAAAATAAGGCTTCGTCTGCCTAATACAATAAAGTGAACGGTTTTTGTCATAAGAGTCATAACACAACAACACAAAGGCGTGATTGAAGAAAACTTCGATTTCGCGACACAAGTAGGTAAGTCAATTTCTTTTTCTTCCCTTGTTTCTGTTACTATATTTTATCTGCTACTCCAGTGTATTTTATGCCGTTTACATTCTTTGACGTAAAATTGGAGACATTTAGAACAAAGTTTTCGTCTTTTGTTTGAATGTAGTAGTATGATGAAAGTATGCAGTAGTCGTTTTGCTGATTATTTGCGCTTGTTAGCGGATTTTAATTTTATTCAAACATTTATCTCCATTTATCTACAGTGTCTCTAACATAACATAACATAACATAAACGTTCACGCCGAATATCCCCGAAGGGGTTGTCAGAGTTAAATTAAACAAAAAAGATTGTATAATACTAGGAGCAAGTATGTATAATTATATGATTGAAGGAAATAATATAGTAAACAGTAAACCTTTAATTAAACAATAAATTGACGTAATCAATTTTAAATTAAAAAGTAGCTTTTAGAATGGTGATTATAGTATTTTGGGGTAATTGTTTTCTAGTGATCGCAACATTACAGGGAAAAATATTGCTATCTAAAAGAGGTACTCTCCCGTTGCATTATGACTCTGTCTATAGTGTTCATAGTCAAAGGTTGCAAGTATGTTCTCTTTCATCCGATTTTGGAATGTCTACGTTCGTTCTCAACTCAACTTAACTCAAAATTTCACGCCGTATATCCCTGAATAGGGGGCAGGCGTATCGCCGTTTTGTATGAATATACTGTTACTTGACTAAGTAAAACTTAGCCATGGAGTATCCTTATGATGTTTTTCCTCACCGTAAACAACCGTCTTTACTTTTTTTATGAATTTTCTCGATGTGACGATTTAGTAACTTGACGGAAGCAAGATAAAAACCACAATTTTCGCATTTTCGACTTTGGTTGTAAAATAAGTACCGATGACGTAATCATCATGTAGACTCCCCTACCCCCTATGTCATCCAAAATAAGCAATACATAGACCCCCTCACCCCTCCATAGTGCTTACGTAATACTTGAACGGCCCTATAGAGGAAAGTATGGCACAGAGATATATCTCTATTTTTACTACAAAATTCAACAAAACTGAAATCGAATTAACAACGTTCTTTACATAGGAAGCCGCAATTTCATTGATGGAGACGTTTCACAGCGGCCGCTTTATTAAGTTAAATGAGTTAGAACATGTTCCTAGAATTGAACATATATGATAACATGACTTCTGTTGTAACGTGGGTACCTTCTCTTTAAACTAGATGGCGCTTGCCATGTGAGTTCAGGAGTATTGGTACCTCTGCCAACCCCTTCGGGGATAAACGGCGTGAACGCTTATGTTTATGTTTATGACTTCTGTTGGTAAAAATATAAAATACATATATACATATACTCACGGCTACGAATCCCTTGAAGGGGTAGCCAGAGCTAGGAGATCAGAAATTCCTCAGCCACTTTTGGAATTTGCGTGGGGAAAGATGTTAGAATAAAGGTTTTTGGTGATGGGTCTCCAACCCACCCACCGGAAGAAACGGGGTAGTGTTATTCTAAGCCGACATACATAACATAACATAAACGTTCACGCCGAATATCCCCGAAGGGGTTGGCAGAGGTACTAATACTTCTGATCATCACGTGACTTTGTCACCTGGTGTTCAGAGTACCCACGTTTTGCATGGACAGAGTACTCACGTGATAGGGGGCAGGCCTATCGCCGTCTAAGCCGACACTACACGGCAAAATATAAAATAATGATAGAAAAGTATGTTTGCTGAGGTGAATAAAGAAATTAAGGCTTTTTATCTGATTGTTGAAGAACATTGCTGTGGATGGAGATATCAAAAAGATTGGTGAATGTATATGAACCTCGAAAAGCTTGCCAGGATCTCACAAAGTAGGGATCTATTGTCTCTGCCTACCGCATTGGGTACAAATGGGCCGGTATTACAGTATGAGTAGTGAGTATATGTATGTACTCATCATCAGCGATACTTTAACTTAGCAGTAGTTGCTGATTATTCGATTTACTGAAGCCTTAACTACCCCCTTTTGGGACGAAAAACTTGAGGCAAAAATATGGGAAGCTACTGTTACGAATATGAACACAAATCGGTAATTGAACAGTGCACCTTAAAATTCAAAACAAGCTTTAATCAATTCATGGTGTTTGCTAATATAAAACGAACAAAGGGTGAAATTGGTCGCTTTATTTCTGTAACGAGTTAATAGGACCTGAAACCTATCGAATGTTCACGAGCCCAGCAAAAACAGTATAAGCAACCTTTTAACTAGACATCGCGTGGTATAAAACAGCCATCTCTTACGCACTTACTTAGTATCGTATACTGCCATCTCATTCTAACCGATATCATGACGATGAAATAGCGCTCGTGCTAGGCTTCCAGGTTCATTAATGACGCGTTCAACCTACATTGATGATTAGGTTAGTGTGTAGGTGTGGGTAAGCATTCGGTCGTCACATTGTTAGCAAGTGGTTTTGTATCGATCAGCGTTGTTCCACCTCCCTGTTCCATTGTGTTCCATGCAGGTGTAAACTTTGGCGTTTCTAAGTGTCGGGTGCAAGCTTTGGCAAGTCGTTTATCTTTTGCTTTGCTCTAAAGAGAAGTATAAGAAACTAGGAACTATATTTACTTTATTGTTTTTACTTTAAACTATGTAATATGACCATACCTTTGTGTATAAATTAAATAATGTGACTGCCTCCGTGGTCTAGCGGTTAAGCGCTTGGTTTCAAGTACGGAGGTCTCGGGTTCGATTCCCGAGGGGTGTTAAACTTACAAATTTAATTTGTAAGATTTAACCCAGTTTGGAAGGATATTGCAGGCTTGAATCACCTGATTATCCGAAAATTGAGATGATTCCGTGCTTCGGAGGGCACTTTAAGCCGTCGGTCCCGGCTACTATTACGGTAGAAGTCGTTAGTCTGCCAACCCGCAATTGGCCAGCGTGGTGGACTATGGCCAAATCGCCCTATATAGGGTAGGCTCGAGCTCCTTGGTGGGGACATTATATGGGCTGTGAGAGAATTTTAATTAACATTAAAACTGTTTCATTTAAATTAACTAATTGATTATTTATATTTTCTCTTTAAGAATAATATGGTAAATTTTACGCCGCCTCATATTTTTCCTTTGCAACCCGATAATTAAACAATATTTTTGAACTCCTATTTGTTATTGCAGGACTAATTTCTTTATACCTTCCCTTAGAAGCAAAAAACTTCGTTTTGTTTCGTTCAGCACAGTTTTGTACAACCCTATCTTGACCTTTTCATTTTCTAATGCACGTCAACCCATGACAATCTATTGTTGAACCAAGTTTTTTTTATTTTCGATCTTTTTATTTAAGTACTTATCTATACTAATATTATAATCTATACTAATATTATAAAGCTGAAGAGTTTGTTTGTTTGAACGCTAGGATCTCAGGAACTACCCGATCAAATTGAAAAATTATTTTTGTGTTGGATAGTCCATTTAATGAGAAAGGTTTTAAGCTATATATCATCACGCTGCAATCAACAGGAGCAAACTATCAGCGAATAATGTTGCAAAAACGGGGATAATTATTCATACCAAGGCTTCCGTTCCGGTAAACGGTTTAAGTTACCCAAAAAAAATATATTAAAGAATTATTTCTCTTTAAATGATCTAAACAAATGCCCGCGACAGTATATGTCTAACTTTTAAGTTTCACTTACTATAACCATTTTTATGGTAAATACATTTGGTCGAATTTAATGCATAATTGCATGCTATAATGTTTTATCAACATTATATTAATCTTTATCCAAATAAATATAATGTTGTTTAAGAGTATTTAATTGAGAACAAAATTGTCCTTTACATCACTTAATTTAAATAAACATCTTAGAAGATAATACAATTTTAAAATTACTCCGTAACAAAATTTACACGTGTGCATGAAGCGCACGACAAGACGATGCGCTGGCCGGCGAGCGAGGTCACCTGCGCGAGAAGCTTATGTTTAAGCCTTATCCTATCTGGGGGCACGGTTGTGCCCCCGCCAAGACGAGCCAAGCGAAGCGCACGGGCACTACCTACCTTTTCTCGAAGCGCTTCGTCGTTTTTTTGAACCCTCATAACTTGGGTTTGGATTATGCTAGATCAACAAAATTTTCGGGATATATTGTCAATAGCGGACTTATTGAACATATAAAGTTTTAATTAGCTTTTATACTTCAGATTTTATTTATATCTAAAAAACGCTGATTTCGTCACTGACTCACTGATGATCATCAAACTAAATCATAAATCTTGGTGCCCTCAGATATATATAGTATATATGTATAGGTACTCCTTGTTATAAAAAAAATAATAATATTACAAACAACTTACAAAAAGAAATGAAATCCCACCAAAAACATTTTGATGTAAAATGTTACCTAGACGAGCCCATATGACTCGCACTGTCAAAAAGTTATCAGATCTCATGTAGAGCCAAGCTTCTAACACTACACGCCCTAACTCTACAAGGCCTAACTTCACAAACTCTACACCTTAGTCAAAATATGTAGCTTGGCCGTTCGTTACTACAAGAACTATTGTATAACACAAAAGTAATGAACAGTGAATTGATTTTTCACCTTACGCCGATGTGAATGTAGATTGTTTCCCAGGATCAATCGCCTTTTCTTATCTCAAATGTTGTCTTACACTTGTTTGATAGTGATAATATCACCAGTAAGATTTTGTCTTTCACTTATCCAGGTTTAGAAGATAAATGTGTATGAATATACAATTCCTATCGTAACAAAGTCTAGCAATTAAGCAGAATAATGTTAGTACATATACATATGTTATTCGTCACAGCGCTCGTGTCAAGTGACCGAACCTTCCGTAATTTGAGGTTGTGAATTTCAAAGATATTCGGTTATTACCGTTTACAGGAATTCCTTTATAGTGGGTCTGAATTGTTGTAATTAGTTTGGTGGTCATTTAAGGCATTGTTTCTATGAATGTTGGCATAGAATATATTTATAATCAAAAAATTTAAAAACATCTTTGTGCATGGTGTAAGTAAAGACAAATGCGTGTAACTGGTTATTTAACGGTAGAGACGTGGCCTCTTATAAGTAGGGTCAGAGACCCTTAAGGGAACATATTGGGGGCTATATTAGGAGAAACGAAAAAAAAAGTTCTGATTCTGAAGTGGCGACCTCGATGCAGTGTGGGGGGACGATTAAGAGGATCGATTTAAATTATTATTATATATAATTACATTTTATATCTAAAATCCAGGTACACTACAATGATCAGCTGCATGGAATCATATTGCACTGGTAAAATACTTAAATTATTTAAAATCGACAACATGGCTGTTGATTTAGCCCCAAGTGAATTATAAAAGTAAGTCCCCTATACAATAACTGAATTTTAAGGGGCGTTTTTGCCAAAGATTTTTGTACGATGGAGTTGCAGACCCATCGCCGACACAGGTAGCTAAGGAATTTCTTATTCTGAAGATTATTTTTTTGTCAATTTTAGCGGTATTAATGTATGTAATACATAAGCATAAGCAAAACTAGAACAGCATTCGTGCACTGCCAATCGCGCCTTATCGGATACCAAATCACTATTAACTTCTTTGTTACTGTTTCTTCAATTTCTTCGTTACATATTCATACATACATATACTCATATACTAACGGCTACAAATCCCAAGAAAGGGTAGCCAAAGCTAACGAATAACAACTTCTTCAGCCTCTTTTGCAAAGTTGAGTGGGGAAAAGATGGTAAAATAAAGGTTTTGGTGATGAGTCTCCAACCGCATCGCCTAATGTTCCCTTTAAAAGCCCAATACCGTTAGTTGCCTCTAACGTATACGAATAAAAGAGCATGTCTGCGAAGATTGATGGATGTAAACGAAGCTATAGAAGTTTGCCAGGATTGTACAAATTGGCGATCGATAGTCTCTGTCTACCCCAATGGGAACTAACGGCGTGCGTATATGTATATATGTAATATACTATGGATGTAAATGTTATTAATTATTTATATCTTTCATTAATAATGGGTAAGTAACTAGTACTCTAATGCAATATCTGAATTAAAGATGTATTTATTATTTAATGATATGTTATCTAAGTATAAAGAACAAATATACTTTGCCACTCACTGATTAATCTCTTTGAAAAAGCCATCGAAACATAGAAACTGCAGCGTGGCTCATAAAACGCTACAACTGTAGATTACGCTCATCAATGTGGGTAGTTGCACATTTGCCGCCACATTCTCCGAGCAATGGCGGCCATGTTCACTCTGCAGCGGTTGCGGTCGGCGACACAGCTAATCTGGATTAGGAATGTTCTCTCTAGCATTAAGATGGCTTTGAATTGGAACGCTTGTTAATATTTGCTTGTTGTGTTTCGATGATATTGGATAAAATAGGTTTATGATATTGTATTCTCTTTGGCGAGAGGTTATTCTTCAAGCACGTTGTATACGATAACGTAAAATATGGCCATTAATAACATTGTACTTGGCTGTTGTGGTTCGGTATTACTTCTGAAGCTAAATATTTGAAGAAATAAGAACTACATATTTTAAAATTAGTTGATATAATCCTTATAATTAAATAGACATTATATCTAGAAGAAGATAAAACGGGGGTTAGAAGTTTTCACGTAGCTTTCTCTCTTATACACCTAGAAGTACAGATGAGATTTTGAACAAACTATAGTCGAAAAACTACTATAAGTGACGGGATTACTTATCATTCGTAAGTATTAAAAAATTTCAACGTTTTGATTATAATTTATAATAAATTAGGTGTAAGGTGTCATAAAATAGAAGAAGTATTGTGCGTGTTCAAAGACTAAAGTAATCAAAGTGGTACAGTTACAGATGGGACATTCGTAATAAAGAGGTTACGTGTATACTCCTTTTATTTTTTATTTGTTTTTGTGAGTAACATGTTTTTTGTATGTCACGAATAACTATTTTCCTTCTTTATTATTTTTATAAGTGTACTTTCCTATAGTAAATACCGGTAGAAATTGTTAACGTTATTATTATTTTCGGTGTGAAGTTTCTAAATATACTTTATTAGAAAATACTATTTTAGGTTCCCATCAAATGAAATACGAAAAATAAAATGGTTGGAAATTGTTCGCAAACAAAGAAAGAAAGATGATTGGCAATCAAATAATTCAAGTAGAATTTGTTCTTTGCATTTTAAGGATGACGATAAAAATAGATCACGGAAAGGAAGAATCCTTTTAAAAAAATCTGCACTGCCTTTTTCGAGGTAATTTTATCTTTACTTATGGGGTGTAGTGTCATGCTGTGTAGTGTCGGCTTAGAATAGCACCACCCCGTTTCTTCCGGTGGGTGTACGTAAGAGACGACTAACGGAATTGGGGCTTTTAAAGGTTTTTTGGGCGATGAGGTTGGTTACCCATCACCAATAACCTTTATTTTACTATCTTTTCCCCACTCAATTTTTCTTAGGTTTTAACTTTTCTTGGCGCCGCCGTATTGAAATTGTATTTTTAGTAAAAACTTTTTAAAACATTGGTATGAATGGTATTTTCTAAAATAGCCTGGTTTATGTTAATTTTAGTGATTGGAAAATATAGGTAATTTAGAAACTAAGTACTATTTACATACTTTATTCATATATTTTTTTAACAAAACTCGTTTTTTCATTTTTAACTGTCTTACTCCAACCGCTCTCATATAAGTGATCGTGTCGCATCTGATCATGAAGGTACTAACTAAACAGGAGAAATTGCGCACTCACAAACATATGGTACACAATAGTGCAATTTATTACCTTGCAATAAAGCTTATAAGAGGAACGTCCTAGAACGAGAGCCCGAATTAGAGGAGTGTCTCCCGCTCGCGTGGTTGGCAGTCGAGTAAGTTCAAAGAAAAGCAAATTTAAACTTATTCAGAGGGAGTATTTTATAATGCAGTTTACTAACTATTCCTTTTTAATTATTATCATCTTCTATCAACTTAGATAAATAATTTATTAACTTCGGTAGTCGGTAAAATTATATTTACCAACAGAAGGTCACCCGACTTAAAACGAGACACAGTTAACTAGTTAGTCATCCTTGTTCAGGACACTTTAAGACGCCAGTGCGCATTCCTGTTTAAATAGTAATTCCATGCATCTAATCTAAATTATTCTTTGACAAGTGGTCGTCTTAAGTTCATATTTCACGGCGGTGCAGAGAAAATATATTTATCTCTTTTTAGCATATTATATTTATCTCGCTTACATTTCAAATATATTTCTTGGTGTGTTGTTTGGATATATTTCTTTCTAGTGGTGTGCGTGCGTACAACTGCCCTAGAAGTATTAAAATAAGTATATACATTTTCGATTGCAAGTGAAATTCTGATAATTAAATTTATACTTCAGATATCGTGTTAACGGTAATTTTCATCTCTTCTATATCTAAAATACGTATTTATGATTACAATAAAGCACAAGTCGGATCTCTTTTGAAGAAATATTCAACAGCACCAGTATAAGGTTCATTATGACAACTACATGATCAAACTCGGTTGTCACCTAAATAAGTGTAAGGAGCTACCACTTAGATATTAATATTGGAACTCAGAAAATTTACTTTCACTTAATTGAAGTCAATTTGCTGTGCGAGCCCTACCTCATGCTTCTAATAATATAATTGTAAAAATATAATTATATTGATCAACAAAGTGTTGCTGTGAAAATGTAGAACTGACCCATTTATTAACATGGGTGTCTTAATAGGAGGCTTAGTACACACACGCACTTACATAATCACGGCCATAAATCCCAAGAAGGGGTAGGCAGAGCCTTAGAGCCAGAAACTCCTCAGCCACATCTAGAAGACGATAGGGGACAAGATGGCATAAATACATTATCGTTGGTGATGGGTATCCATCCTCATCACCCAAAAACCACTTAAAAAAGCCTTAAACCCTTAGGCCTCCTCTTACGAATAACCACGGGCGCTACGCGGCAGAGGCTTAGTATACGGGGCTTTTTAAGTGATTGTTGACCTACTTATATTTTATCATCTTTTACACTCTCAACTTCCAATAGTGTCGGCTTATAATATCACTACCCCATTTCTGCACGTGGTGCAAGGGTTTTGGGGCTTTTTTTTGAGAGTTTCTTTCGGCAATGCGGTTGGAGACCCAACACCAACAACCTTTTTTTGGAATCTTTTATCCACTCAACTCTCAAAAATGTTTAAGTTATTATTTACCCGAAGCTCTGGCTACCCCTTTTAGTTATTTATAGGTATGTAGTTTCTAAAAATGGCCGAGGAAGTTCTTATTCTGAATTCTTGGTAACCCGCTATGAGAAGTATAGCCGTAAGTGCATGTAAGAATGTATGTCAATGTAACAAATGCTTGTTGTTTTCAAGACATACAATATATTATTTCATACGAGTATCTACGAGTAACATATGTAATAACTTAATACTATTCTACTGATGTTATACCTGTAAATTAATCATTACTTTATGGGTGTAATTTGAGAACATTGGAGGCAATTATGGGCAACGTAATCGAAATAATGCTTTTACGGAATTTCCCGCTTAATTACAAATGGCTTGTTGGTTACAATTACAATGGCTGAGTATTGTGAAACTTATAATTTAACCTACACGTAACAACGTTGTTGTACAATGTAAAACTTTTATTAAGTTATTTTTAATATATTACATACATATATAAACAATTGCCGTGTAGTGTCGGCTTAGAATAGCACTACCCCATTTCTTCCGGTGGGTGTACGTAAGAGGCGACTAACGGACTTGGGCTTTTTAAGGGATTTTTGGGCGATGCGGTTGGAGACCCATCACCAACAACCTTTATTCTACCATCTTTTCCCCACTCGACTTCCAAAAGTGGCTGAGGAATTTCTAATTTCTCAGCACGGGCTACCCCTTTTAGGGATTTATAGCCGTGAGTATATGTATGTATGTACATAAACAAACTCACGGCCATAAAACCCAAAGAGTGGCAGAGCTTCAGAGCTAGATACTCCTCAGCCACATTTTTAAGTTGATAGGGGACCAGATAGTAGAAATTAAGCATCTTTGGTGGCATCGTCTAAAACTTCTTAAAAAAGCCCCATAAACCTAGTCGCTTCTTACGACACCCGTGGATAGGAAGGGGTAGTGACATTCTAAGCCGGCACTACACGGTAAATTTAATATATTCTAAAAAGTAATTTACAATGGAGTACCTAATTCCCTTAAATTCCATTGAGTCTTTTATTATTTTAATATCTTGTATAGCAAGCTTTTGCTGCGTAAACACATTCGTAAAGTTATTTCAGAAATTTACTTTCGACGACGAAAGCAGAAATAGCGGACTTACAAAAGCGTAGAATATTTTTCATTAAAACATCCCTTTAGTATGCAGAAAAACCGGCTAAGTGCGAGTCGGCTCGCGCAATATGTGATCCACATATGCAAAATCGTAAAAAACATGTCTCTTGTAATAAATTTAATATATATCTCCCTTCCTTTTAAATAAACTTTTATTTTTATTAATCTATTTATTTTAAATTTAATATTAATAATAAATATGATGCATCCAAAATGAGTAAAATATTGGATTGAATCAGGCGTTACTTTGCGGAAATCCATAGCAATACTAATATTAAAAAAAATCATATTATTATAATGAATATTATTATTAATATTTAGCGGAATCAAGCAAAGAAATTTATTAATATTAGTATGAGTAAAATACCTTATTTTTGAGTCTTACTCCCTCTGTATACTTAATGTATTTTAAAACGACCATTTCTTTTGTAAGTATTTTTTTAATAACGACATCATGTGTGAAAGTTTCAACTGTCTCACTATCCTAGCTCATGAGACACAGCCTAGGGACAGACTGATAGATAGCGAGGTCTTACTAATAGTTTCAAGATGGGCATTTTGATACTATGTACTCATGTATTTTTTAAAATAGAACCCTAAATGTTAAAGTGTGTAAAATAAACAGCATTCTGTAAATACGAGGCAGGAAATTGCTGAACTGATATTAAATTGTATCGCTGCTAACAATGTAATAAATAATGGTCCATATTTGTTCAGTACGAGTGTAATGTTGTGTTTCTCATTTCGATTAGTTCGGTGTTACAACATGTTTGTTGAGTTATGAGTTCTGTGGTTTTATCGTTAGCTTTATTTTTTTATGGTTTCCATTATGCCGTGTAGTGCCGGCTTAGAATATAACTAGCCCTTTTTACCCACAAGTGTCTTAAAGATGCGACTAAGGGTATGACGGTTTTTAAGTGGTTTATGGGCGATGCGCTTGAAGAACCATCACCATCGATACTTTATTTCTATAATCTCGTCCCCTATCAACTTCCAAATGTGGCTGAGGAGTATCAAGCTCTGAAGCTCTGGCTACCCTTTTTTGGGATTTACGGCCGTGAGTGTATGTACGTGGGACACTCAGAAAATTTTGCGAAAATAAAAAAAAAATGTTCTATGGGTAAAAATGTTTTTATTAAATCTTTTCAAAGTACTCTCCACCAGCATCTATACAAAGTTTCATACATCTAAACCAGTTTTCGAAACACTTTTTCCAGTCCGCCGCAGACACCTCATTTACAGCCCTCTGAAACGCTGACAGCGCATCTTCCGGCGATGAAAATTGTATCCCTTTGAGTTGATTTTTTATTTTAGGGAATAAAAAGAAGTCACACGGTGCCAGGTCAGGGCTGTAAGGAGGGTGACCCAAGAGTTTGACCGGCGTGCTGTTCAGGAAGTCCGTCGTTTTGAGCGCGGTGTGAGCGGGCGCGTTGTCGTGGTGAAGCAGTAGCCCGCGGAGCCCTGTTTGTGTTTGGTCGATTGTTGTGAGCAATTGAGAAAACTACTGGCAAGCATTTAGTAGTATACCAGTCTGCGTTAATATTTCTTTGATCTTGTAAAGGAATTGACACCAAATAGCCAGTCATATTGAAAAAACTTGCGATCAAAATCTTCCCACCGCTTCTAGATCTCTTCACTTTGGTAGGGGTCGCTTCGTTTTGAAATACCCAAACCGTCGACTGGCGCTTCGTTTCTGGATCGTATTGATAAATCCTGGACTCATCACCTGTAACGATGTCGTAAACACGCCGAGACGAGCCAGCATCAAATTTATTAATCATATCATGACACCATTCCACCCGGGCCTGTTTCTGTACCTCGGTGAGGTTGTGTGGCACCCAGCGTGAAACTATCCTCCTCACGTGAAGATGTTCGTGTAAAATCTCATGAACGCTTCCCGATCCAATCTGCATAATGTGTTGAATCTCTAGATACGTTATTCGCCTTTTGTCATGAATTAAATTTTTCACTTCCACCACGTTTTCATCCGTAGCAGCCGTTAGAGGGCGACCACTTCTTTCTTCATCCCGCAAAGTTAATCGACCACGCTTGAATTCGTTATACCAACGATACACGGTTGCCTTGGAAGGCTCTTCATCCATAAACGCCATTTGAAGTCTATCGTATGATTCGTCTGGATTTAAGCGACATTTGAAATCGTAAAAAATCATAGCGCGAAAATGTTCGCGGCTCAGATTCATTTTTCAGTAAGACACGACAATTTAAAATAGCTCGTAAAAAATAAAGAGGGAAATTTTAAAATTGGAACGTACCTTTTTTTATTTATAAAGACTCATATTTTCAGTATACATTACAACCGGCCAGTGTTTCATACATTAGAACATTTTTTCGCAATACTTTCTGAGTGGCCTGGTATTTATATGAGAAGGTTTCATCAGTCTAACTACAAGTATCCTAGCTCACGTGAAACAGCCTAGGGACAGACACATAGATGGCGAGGTCTGAGTAATAATATCAAGATCCCCTTCTACCTTTTTTAAAACAGAACCCTAAACGTTAAAGTATGTAAAATAAACAGCATTCTGTAAATACGAGGCGGGAAATTGCTGAACTGATATTAAATTGTATCGCAGCTAACTGCGCCCAATGATAATAAATAATGGCCCATATTTGTTCAGTACGAGTGTAATGTTATGTTTCTCATTTCGATTAGTTCGGTGTTACAACATGTTTACTGAGTTATGAGTTCTGTGGTTTTATCGTCAGTTTTATTCTTTTATGGTTTCCATTGTGCCGTGTAGTGCCGGCTTAGAATATAACTAGCCCTTTCTACCCACGAGTGTCTTAAGAGGTGACTAAGGGTATGAGGGTTTTTAAGTGGTTTATGGGCGATGCGCTTGGAGAACCATCACCATCGATACTTTATTTCTATAATCTTGTCCCCTATCAACTTCCAAATGTGGCTGAGGAGAATCAAGCTCTGAAGCTCTGGCTACCCTTTTTTGGGATTTACGGCCGTGAGTGTATGTATTTATATGAGAAAGTTTCACCAGTCTAACTACAAGTATCCTAGCTCACGTGGAACAGCCTAGGGACAGACACATAGATGGCGAGGTCTGAGTAATAATATCAAGATCCCCTTGTACCTTTTTTAAAATAGAACCCTAAACGTTAAAGTATGTAAAATAAACAGCATTCTGTAAATACGAGGCGGGAAATTGCTAAACTGATATTAAATTGTATCGCAGCTAACTGCGCCCACTGATAATAAATAATGGTCCATATTTGTTCAGTACGAGTAGCCGTGTAGTGTCGGTTTAGAATAGCACTACCCCATTTCTTCCGGTGGGTGTACTTAAGAGGCGACTAACGGTATGGGGCTATTAAGTGATTTTTGGGCGATGCGGTTGGAGACCCATCTCCAACAACCTTTATTTTTACTATCTTTTCCCCACTCAAATTTTCAAAAGTGGCTGAGGAATTTCTAATTATTTAGCTCTGGCTACCCCTTCCTGGGATTTATAGCCGTGAGTATATGTATGTATGTTTGTCCTTTTTTGATAATTTAAGCACCGTAGCTTTATTTAAAACACTTTTTTATCTATACTAATATTATAAAGAGGAAAGGTTTGATTTTTTGTTTGTTTGTTTGTTTGAATTGAATAGGCTCCAAAACTACTGGACGGATTTGAAAAATTCTTTCACTGTTTTGATGCTACACTATTCTTGAGTGACATAGGCTATATTTCATTTTCAAAAAAATTAGGGATCCTTACGTAAACTTCAAAAATGTAACCCAAGGTGTTAAAGAAATACCAAAAAAAAACCTTACATCGCGTGCGCTGCGAAAACTATTGACAATAGAATAAAATTATGTACTACAATTTTATAGAACACATTATTATCTAAAAAAAATGCCCAGACAGCATGTCTCTAACTATTATAGTTATCTCACAACAAGCGTCATTATATAAAATTATTTAAAAATTAAATTAAAATCCTGCTTTAGAAAAGGCTCTTTATTTGTACCTATCCTTCCTTAATCCTTATAAAAAACGTATATATTATTTCAGACTGCTTCAATACCCTTATAATACTTTTTGAATTATTCAATTCGAACATTCCATTCGAAAGTTATCTCGAATTAAAAAAATAGATAAAACTCCGCTCGATTAGCTATGCATAGTAAGTTGTTGCAGGCGTCACGAAGGGGTACGGGGGGCTGCTTATCAAAGAGTAAAAGCAAAATTTGATTGTAGCGACTATTATCACTGGCCCAGCAGCCGGTCAATTAGCTCATATACCGAGGATACCGATGATCCCAGCTGATCTGCCAATTCCATTTAAACGGCTAAAATTTCCGGTTAAAACATCTTTTGCTTTAACAATTAATAAGTCCCAAGGCCAAACCTTCAAATTAGTAGGAATTGACCAGCGAAAGAATTGTTTTACTCACGGTCAACTGTACGTTGGCCTGTCGCGGGTGGTAGCCCCTGAACATCAATTTATTTTGCTGCCCCAAAATACAACAACGTCAAATATTGTTTACAGGGAAGCTCTAACTCTATAAATTGAATGGCTTTTGATGTAATTACTCAGAGTACCCACGTTTTGCATGGACAGTGTACTCACGTGATAGGGGTACTCTGAACACCATGTGACAAAGTCACGTGATGTTCAGAAGTATTAGTACCTCTGCCAACCCCTTCGGGGATATTCGGCGTGAATGTTTATGTTATGTAATTACTCAATATGAAAATTAAAAAAATATATCTAAATATAAATACAAAAAAATATAACATACATACATACATATACTCACGGCTATAAATCCCTAGAAGGGGTAGCCAGAGCTAAGGAATCAGAAATTCCTCAGCCACTTTTGGAAGTTGTGTGGGGAAAAGATGGTGAAATAAAGGTTGTCGGTGATGGGTCACCAACCGCATCGCCCAAAAATCCCTCAAAAGCCCCAAAACCATTTGTCGCCTGTTACGTACACCCACCGGAAGAAATGGGGTAGTGCTATTCTAAGCCGACACTACACAGCAAAAAAATGTAACATATAGCTTAAAACTTAAAAAAAAAAAAAATACATGTAATAAAATAAAAAACAAGAGTTAATGATAATTTATGCCCGAGCGAAGCCGGGACGGGCTGCTAGTCTTTAATAAATTGCAACGCGCCTAATCAGTCTTCCATCTTTTTTTCGTCCCCCTCTTTTCTTTTTCTTCCGTCTCGCTCTTCCGGTTCTTTCACTCACTCACTTTACGATCCTTTCTACTCAAGTCATAACGTTCCATTCTCACATCCCACATGTATGTTGTTCAGTACGAGTGTAATGTGTTTTTCATTTCGATTAGTTCGGTGCTACAACATGTTTATTATGAGTTATGAGTTCTGTGGTTTTATCGTCAGCTTTATTTTTTATAGTTTCCATTGTGCCGGGTAGTGCTGTCTGTGATGTGTATTGCTGGCTAAGAATGTGACTGTCCCTTTTTACCCATGGGTGTCGTAAGAGGCGACCAAGGGTATGGGGCTTTTTAAGATATTTTTGGGCGATGCCGTTGGAGACCCTTCACCAACAATACTTTATTTCCATAAATTTTTCCCCTATCAACTTCCAAATGAGGCTGAGTATATGTGTGAATGTTCCCATTGTAAAGAACTACTTTTTTTGTTGGTTCTTGCTTTGCATACAGGCAACCCTGAATCGGGCCAACACTGCTTTTTCTAGAGTCATAAGTGTGGATCATTAATCGGTGACAAGCAACGATTATCAACACGTAACAAATATTAGCAACCCATAAAAATATAGCGAGGAAATCCGAATAATTGAGTCATACTCACTTATATGTATTGTACCATTTTGAAGAAGAAAATCTTGCCAAGACAAAGAGTAGGCGACAAAATGACGTGTTGAACTCGAAAAGTAGTACTTTGCTACTTCTTCTGAAAAATAAGGTGTGAAAGTTCTGCCACGGTAATTATGTTAACATTATATACACATATTTTCATAGGAAAATACTTCATTAATGAGCTGAACAAGTCATTTAGCGTGTGAATGATCTTTGGCCTTTGGTAAAGGTTAAATTATAGCCGCAACATATCGTGTGGTTGCATTGATTTACATTTCTGACAAACAAATAATGGGTTGTTTTTATTATGTTACAGTTTCATTTGTCAGTACACAGTATTCTGAATACAAACACTCTTTTCGTCTATTTATTTATCCACTGACAGTAACTAGGTCAAGGAACCTCTTTAAACAGATTTAATTCATTCACAAAGTAACTGAAAAGGAAGTTTGTAAGTAAATTTATCTTCAGTTATCTGAAAAAAATGTTTCATTTCACACAACGCAGAGTCAGAGTCGAAAAAAGATCTTTACAGATACAATGTTTGTTAAGAGAACACAAACTGTATAGAGATAAAGACAAGAAGCAACACGAAACCTTTTTTTATTTTTTAAAAAGGAATTTATAATATTTAGTTTTCAACATAATTTGTTACCTTTTATTTTGAAACAATTTCTATAGGTTCACTCAAACGCAAGTTAAACATAATTAAAATGGAGGTTTTAAGTTTCTATACATATTTGTATCACAACATGATCCTTAGAAGAACAAGCTGAGGTGACTGACAAAGCCCAAAGAGTTACGAAACTTAAGTGGCAATGGGCAGGACACACTGCTAGCAGAACCGTCGGATTTTGAGGCACGAAACTTCTGGAGTGTTCTGTTCTAGTTTCTGAAAGTTCCAACTGCAACTGAAGTGACTACAAACAAATATAATGATGTTTGTTGTGTAGCTGAGCAAACATATTTACATACAACAAGTGTCTTAGAAACTAAACTACTTTAGGCTTGCATGCATACACATTTTAAAGCTATGAGCTCCGATTGAGGTAGGTAGTGACTAGCAATAACGACTTTGACTTATAATGTTGGCAAAACATTTAATAGAGGTATATTTGAGTATAAACATGCAGATCATCAGAAGAGATGAGGTCCCTTAAAAGAAAATAGAATGTAAGGTTCTATGATCAGGTAAGAAATTGTGTGATTCGTGAAGGATGCGGTGTGAAAGATGATGGTTTGGGCATATAGAGAGGATGGATGATTGGTGAAAGATGTTTTATAGAGTCAATATGGGTGGTAATTTTAGAAGAAGGCGACTACGAAGGACACATCCAGATCAAATAGACAGTGTGCTTAAAAAGGGAGGAGTCCGCAGTGTGAAGAATAAAAGCGCTTGCATTAAAATATTGATGAATGACGACGAAACTCGAGAGGTTAGCCAGGATCCTACAAAGTGGGGATCGATTGTCTCTGCCTACACCAATGCGAACTGCGAAAGTATGTATGTATATTTTTTGGTGAATTTTTTATTTTGTACTTTCTCATTTAATGGCCACTGTAATTGTGTTGAGTTGGTTAAGAAATAACTTAATGGTCGGAATAAAGATAGTATTTTCTAAGATTTGCACGATTGCACATTATAATTAAAACAACTATTGATTTTCGGATATTTTAATCGCGTGTTATTACATTATATTTAAAGCCCGACGTTTCGAAAACTTTTCAGTTATCATGGTTACTGAAAAGTCAGTCTATCCGTGACCATGATAACTGAAAAGTTATCGAAACGTGGGGCTTTAAAAATAATGTATTAACACGCGATTAAAATATCCGAAAATCAATAGTCGTTTTTAATCGGAATAAGGATGGATGAAAGATATCCATTTTACGAGATTTTCTCCATAGCAGAATTACAAATCGCAACCAGTAATAACTTTAGATTATGTAAAGTTATGTTCTACTGTGATCTTCGAATGACGATATGTTTTAATGAGAAAAAAAAATATTTTTATATGTGGGTGGGTATTAACCACAGATAATATAATACTATACTAGTATTAACCTATATGTGGAAGAGAAAACCCTAAAATTTTGTCTCAAGTTGATATTGATCCAGTTTTGTGGTTTTACAATTTTGTATACTCGTACCGAATTATTTTTTTTTGGACCCAACCCTCTACGAGCAATGCCGCGGACACACAGTATTACAGACTTCTGATCAATTAGCAAAATATATTATTTTTTCGTGCTGTATAAAGTATCAAACTATTTATTTTAAGAACTACGTAAAATACAGCTTATAATACTCGTATCTATTTCAATATAAAGAATCAGACTTGGTGGATTCAGTATTTCTTTTAGTAAAAACATTTTTCATTTAAGTTAAACATCTGTGCCTTCGCCGACGAGAGTCAATTTATGAACGGATGTCATTGCTTTTTTCGCCGATAAAATGTTAAGTTATTTAATATATTAAAAGTTTCATCAATTCCTATTTCTATTATTTGACATTTATGCTGCTAATTTCCGCAAATTTGAATATATATAACTTTAATTATGATAACCTTACCATTCAGAGGTGGTTTGAAAGAAATCGTTTTTAGTGATAAGCCAGCTGATTTTATTGCATATTTTTTTGAAAGTAATATTTTTTGCTGAAACAGTGTTTGGCATACTATTCTATTATTTTATTATTAAATGTAGGTAGTATAAAAATAATCATACTATTTCAAAAAAGGACTGGCTACAAAATTTTATAAAGATATTGTGCCACATTTCTAACGCCACTCAGGTGTAAAAATATTGACCCAATTAACTGAAAATAAACAAAGAAGGCAAGCAAGACCTCTTGAAATTTACGTTCACAAAGCTTAAATTCAAAATACCGAGACTGTAAAACTGTATTCAAATTAAGCTATAAATAGGTATGACAAATTTGCTGTTGTAAATTATTAGAATATTATATTTCTTACAATTCCAGCTCATTCCGTGTAACCGTGGGGCGGACAGGGGGCGGGGGCGGTGGTCGGTGTAAAATAATGCGCAGCTATTCTTGTGTAAATGAAAACGAGACGATTGAATGAGATGTTTTGATTATGGCACGACGCAGCCTTTGTTCATTGTATTGGATTTTCCGTAACACAATTTACACAATCTTCTAAATGGGTGCTATATTTCGCTCGTTTGCTGCAAGATTTTTTTGAGAATGTCCACAAATTGCATGTTGGGTGAGTGAAAAGGTATTTTGCATTCAGTGTTTATTGTTCAATATTTATCTTTTTGAAAAACATTTTGTCTGGCATTTTAACCGTTTGACCACGAATTATTCTCTTTTTAGGACAATGATTAGATAAGCGATACAATTTAAAACACTTAAACATACCGGGTTTCTATACGAATTTGTTGCTACGATTATACACCTGGATTGTACTTCACGGGTGAATAAATCGTAACTGTGACAAATCCCAAGGTGCGAGTGTTCGACATTAAAGACAAAAGCACTCAGCTCCTAAGCTCTACTTTGTTTTAGGCTGTCGTCGATTTCAAATGCAACTTAGAAGCTGCTTGCAAGTGAAATGAAGGTTGTTGGTGAAGGGTCTCCAACCGCATCGCCCAAAAATCCTGGAAAAGCTCCAATACCGTTAGTCGCCTCTTACGTACACTCACCGGAAGATATGGGGTAGTGCTATTCTAAGCCGACACTACAAAGCATATATTTTCTTTTTAATCTACTAATTTATAACAATATCTGAATTCAAGATGTAATATAGATTAATACCAAAGTATATGTTTATCTAACTATAAAAATCTAGAATACTATACTACTCACTGATTAATCTCTTTTAAAAGTTATCAAACCATAGAAACTGCATCGAGTGTCATAAAACTGAACTACTGTAGATTACGCTCATCAATGTGGGTAGTTGCACATTTGCCGCCACATTCTGCGAGCAATGGCGGCCATGTTCATTCTGCAGCGGTTGCGGTCGGCGACACAGCTAATCTGGATTAGGAATGTTCTCTCTCAGCATTAAGATGGCTTTGAATTGGAACGCTTGTTAATATTGTGCTTATTGGTGTTTGGCTGTTGTGTTTCGATGATATTTTGTAAGATATAGGGTTGTGATATTGTCTTCTCTTTGGCGAGAGGTTTGTCTCCAAGCACGTTGTATACTGTAACGTAAAATATGTATATTGTTTATTGTACTTGGCCGTTGTGTTTCGACGATAATTTAATATAAGGTTATGTAAGTGAAGCTCAACAATTGAAGAAATAAGAAGTGCATATTTTAAAATTGGTTGATACAATCCTTATAAGGTTTAGACATTTTATCCTTTCGAAGAATTTATCTCGAAGAGGATAAAACGGGGTTAGAAGTTTTCACGTAGCTTTCTCTATTGTAGACCTAGAAGTATTAAAATAAGTATATACACATTTTCGATTGCAAGTGAAATTCTGATAATTAAATTTATACTTCAGATATCGTGCTAACTGTAATTTTCATCTCTTGTATATCTAAAATACTTATTTATGATTACAATAAAGCACAAGTCGGATCTCTTTTGAAGAAATATTCAACAGTACCAGTATAAGGTTCATTATGACAACTACATGATTATACTCGGTTGTCACCTGAATAAGTGTAAGGAGCTACCACTTAAATATTAATATTAGAACATAGTAAATTTAGCTTAACGCAATTGAAGTCAATTTGCTATGCGAGCCCTACCTCATGCTTCTAATAATATAATTGTAAAAATATAATTATATTGATCAACAAAGTGTTGCTGTGAAAATGTAGAACTGACCCATTTATTAACATGGGTGTCTTAATAGGAGGCTTAGTACACACACGCACTTACATAATCACGGCCATAAATCCCAAGAAGGGGTAGGCAGAGCCTTAGAGCCAGAAACTCCTCAGCCACATCTAGAAGACGATAGGGGACAAGATGGCATAAATACATTATCGTTGGTGATGGGTATCCATCCTCATCACCCAAAAACCACTTAAAAAAGCCTTAAACCCTTAGGCCTCCTCTTACGAATAACCACGGGCGCTACGCGGCAGAGGCTTAGTATACGGGGCTTTTTAAGTGATTGTTGACCTACTTATATTTTATCATCTTTTACACTCTCAACTTCCAATAGTGTCGGCTTATAATATCACTACCCCATTTCTGCACGTGGTGCAAGGGTTTTGGGGCTTTTTTTTGAGAGTTTCTTTCGGCAATGCGGTTGGAGACCCAACACCAACAACCTTTTTTTGGAATCTTTTATCCACTCAACTCTCAAAAATGTTTAAGTTATTATTTACCCGAAGCTCTGGCTACCCCTTTTAGTTATTTATAGGTATGTAGTTTCTAAAAATGGCCGAGGAAGTTCTTATTCTGAATTCTTGGTAACCCGCTATGAGAAGTATAGCCGTAAGTTAATGTAAGAATGTATGTCAATGTAACAAAAGCCATGCTTGTTGTGTTCAAGACATACAATATATTATTTCATATCTACGAGTAACATAGGTAATAACTTAATACTATTCTACTGATGTTATACTTGTAAATGACTCATTAATAAAGACATACGACTTTATGGGTGTAATTTGAGAACATTGGAGGCAATTATGGGCAACGTAATCGAAATAATGTTTTTACGGAATTTCCCGCTTAATTACAAATGGGTTGTTGGTTACAATTACAATGGCTGAGTATTGTGAAACTTATAATTTAAACTACACGTAACAACGTTGTTGTACAATGTAAAACTTTTATTATTTTTAATATATTACATACATATATAAACAATTGCCGTGTAGTGTCGGCTTAGAATAGCACTACCCCATTTCTACCCGTGGGTGATCGTAAGAAGCGACTAAGGGCATAGGGATTTTTAGAGTAATTTTTGGGCGATGTGATTGGAGACCCATCACCAAAAACGTTTATTATTATCATCTTTTCCCCAATTAACTTCCAAAAGTGGCTGAGGAATTTCTAATTTCTCAGCTCTGGCTACCTCTTTTAGGGATTTATAGCCGTGAGTATATGTATGTATGTATGTATATAAACAAACTCACGGGCATAAAACCCAAAGAGGGGCAGCCAGAGCTTCAGAGCTAGATAATCCTCAGCCACATTTTTAAGTTGAGAGGGGACCAGATAGTAGAAATAAAGCATCTTTGGTGGCATCGTCTAAAACCTCTTAAAAAAGCCCCATAAACCTAGTCGCTTCTTATGACACCTGTGGGTAGGAAAGGGTAGTGACATTCTAAGCCGGCACTACACGGTAAATTTAATATATTCTAAAAAGTAATTTACAATGGAGTACCTAATTCCCTTAAATTCCATTGAGTCTTTTATTATTTTAATATCTTGTATAGCAAGCTTTTGCTGCGTAAACACATTCGTAAAGTTATTTCAGAAATTTACTTTCGACGACGAAAGCAGAAATAGCGGACTTACAAAAGCGTAGAACATTTTTCATTAAAACATCCCTTTAGTATGCAGAAAAACCGGCTAAGTGCGAGTCGGCTCGCGCAACATGTGGTCCACATATGCAAAATAGTAAAAAACATGTCAGTTATAATTAATTGAAATATTATTTAATAAAATAAATTGTTTAAATTGTTCTTAGTCCCTGTGTATACTTAATATATATACATAAACATAATATATATAATTATATAATATATTAAAGCCACCATTTCTTTTGTATATTTTGATATACTCGTAACGGCAATAGAAACACATCATGTGTGAAAGTTTCAACTGTTTAACTATCCTAGCTCTTGAGACACAGCCTAGGGACAGAGACATAGATAGCGAGCTGTTAGTAATAATATCAAGACATCAATTTATCTTAACAGATTCATCTAAACTATATATATTTTTCTAAACAGAACCCTAAATTTTAAAGTGTGTAAAATAAACAGCATTCTGTAAATACGAGGCGGGAAATTGCTGAACTGATATTAAATTGTATCGCAGCTAACTGTCCCAATGATAATAAATAATGGTCCATATTTGTTCAGTACGAGTGTAATGTTGTGTTTCTCATTTCGATTAGTTTGGTGTTACAACATGTTTACTGAGTTATGAGTTCTGTGGTTTTATCGTCAGTTTTATTTTTTTATGGTTTCCATTGTGCCGTATAGTGCCGGCTTAGAATATAACTAGCCCTTTCTACCCACGAGTGTCTTAAGAGGCGACTAAGGGTATGAGGGTTTTCAAGTGAATTATGGGCGATGCGCTTGGAGAACCATCACCATCGATACTTTATTTCTATAATCTTGTCCCCTATCAACTTCCAAATGTGGCTGAGGATTATCAAGCTCTGAAGCTCTGGCTACCCTTTTTTGGGATTTACGGCCGTGAGTGTATGTATTTATAAGAGAAAGTTTCACCAGTCTAACTACAAGTATCCTAGCTGACACATAGATGGCGAGGTCTGAGTAATAATATCAAGATCCCTTGTACCTTTTTTTTAAAACAGAACCCTAAATGTTAAAGTGTGTAAAGTAAACAGCATTCTGTAAATACGAGGCGGGAAATTGCTGAACTGATATTAAATAGTATCGCTGCTAACTGACGGCCTTAGTGTGGAGCACTTCCAGTATGCGAGGCCGCACTTGCCGAGAACTCTGGGTATGTTATTTACATTATGTATACGTCACGCATACTTGCCCGCGGATCTGATGAGGTTGGTCGTTATTCCAGTTGTGAAAAATAAAACTGGAGCCATCTCTGACAAGACGAATTATCGACCGATCTCATTAGCCACGATCACGGCTAAGGTGCTTGATGGTTTGCTTGAGAGACAGTTAACGCAATATATTAGGCTTCACGATGCCCAGTTCGGGTTTCGCCCTGGGTTATCGACTGAATGTGCGATTGCCTCTCTTAAGCACATTATCAAGTACTACACTGGTAGGAAAACGGCAGTCTACGCTGCGTTTCTGGATTTGTCTAGGGCATTTGATCTGGTGAACTACGATCTCCTCTGGGCAAAGCTCGCTGACAGCGGCATACCGGGGGAGGTTATTAATATTTTTAAATATTGGTATAGTAATCAGCTGAACCGGGTCAAGTGGCTTGGACAATTCTCGGAGGAGTACAGGCTGGAGTGTGGAGTAAGGCAGGGAGGCTTAACCTCTCCTGCACTCTTCAACCTCTACATGAATGAGCTGATCGTTGCACTCAGCAACACACATGTCGGGTGTTCTCTCGATGGCCTTTTAATAAACAACATTAGTTACGCTGATGATATGGTGTTGCTGAGCCCATCGATCGCTGCACTGAGGAAGTTGATTTCTGTGTGTGAAAGGTATGTGGGATCTCACGGCCTTCTTTATAATGTTAAAAAAAGTGAGATAATGGTGTTTCGAGCTAGGGGTCGTGGGCTGGACAGTGTGCCCTCGGTGAACCTTAACGGTGTGGCTCTCACTCGGGTGTCGTCTTTCAAATACCTTGGTCATATTGTAACCGAAGATTTGAGAGACGATGCTGACATTGAGAGAGAAAGGAGGGCGATGGCAGTTCGCTGCAACATGTTGGCCCGCAGATTTGGTAAGTGTAGCGCAGCAGTGAAAATAACACTTTTTAAAGCCTTCTGTCAGACGCTGTACACGTGTAATCTGTGGGTTAGCTATACGCAGGGAGCTTTCAATGCCCTTCGCATACAATACAACAACGCCTTTAGGGTGATGTTGCGGCTTCCACGATTCTGTAGCGCTTCAGGTATGTTCACACATGGACATACCGATGGCTTTCATGCGGTAATACGAAAGCGGATCGCTTCCTTGTTGCGCCGAATGCGTGGAAGTTCCAACATCATCCTGAAGACGATTAGTGCGAGGCCAGACTGTCCACTCGCTAGTCACTGGGTGCGTGTGCACGCACATATTCCAGGTACTGCTTGTGGCCGATATTTGAATTAGCTTTTATACAATGTTTTATAAATGTTAATTATGTGTTGTGCTTTTGTCTTCCTTTTTTTTTCTGTCTTAATTATTAGTTTTGTTTACTTTAAGTTCTTACTAACATAGTGATAAGTTTATTTGTACTAACAAACTATGGACCGTGCAGAGTGGTCTGAAATAAATGATTTTTATTTTTATTTTTTATTATTTATAACTGTCCCAATGATAATAAATAATGGTCCATATTTGTTCAGTACGAGTGTAACGTTTCTCATTTCGATTAGTTTGGTGTTACAACATGTTTACTGAGTTATGAGTTCTGTGGTTTTATCGTCAGCTTTATTTTTTATGGTTTCCATTGTGCCGTATAGTGCTGTCTGTGATGTGTTGTGCTGGCTAAGAATGTGAGTGTCCCTTTTTATCTATGGGTGTCGTAAGAGGCGACCAAGGGTATGGGGCTTTTTAAGTTATTTTTGGGCGATGCCGTTGGAGACCCTTCACCAACAATACTTTATTTCAATATTTTTTCCCCTATCAACTTCCAAATGAGGCTGAGTATATGTATGAATGTACCCATTGTAAAGAACTACTTTTTTTGTTGGTTCTGGCTTCGCATACAGGCAGCCCTGAATCGGGCCAACACTGCTTTTTCTAGAGTCATATGTGTGGATCATTAATCGGTGACAAGCAACGATTATCAACACATAACAAATATTAGCAACCCATAAAAATATAGCGAGGAAATCCGAATAATTGAGTCATACTTACTTATATGTATTGTACCATTTTGAAGAAGAAAATCTTGCCAAGACAAAGAGTAGGCGACAAAATGACGTGTTGAACTCGAAAAGTAGTACTTTTGCTACTTCTTCTGAAAAATAAGGTGTGAAAGTTCTGCCACGGTAATTATGTTAACATTATATACACATATTTTCATAGGAAAATACTTCATTAATGAGCTGAACAAGTCATTTAGCGTGTGAATGATCTTTGGCCTTTGGTAAAGGTTAAATTATAGCCGCAACATATCGTGTGGTTGCATTGATTTACATTTCTGACAAACAAATAATGGGTTGTTTTTATTATGTTACAGTTTCATTTGTCAGTACACAGTATTCTGAATACAAACACTCTTTTCGTCTATTTATTTATCCACTGACAGTAACTAGGTCAAGGAACCTCTTTAAACAGATTTAATTCATTCACAAAGTAACTGAAAAGGAAGTTTGTAAGTAAATTTATCTTCAGTTATCTGAAAAAAATGTTTCATTTCACACAACGCAGAGTCAGAGTCGAAAAAAGATCTTTACAGATACAATGTTTGTTAAGAGAACACAAACTGTATAGAGATAAAGACAAGAAGCAACACGAAACCTTTTTTTATTTTTTAAAAAGGAATTTATAATATTTAGTTTTCAACATAATTTGTTAACTTTTATTTTGAAACAATTTCTATAGGTTCACTCAAACGCAAGTTAAACATAATTAAAATGGAGGTTTTAAGTTTCTATACATATTTGTATCACAACATGATCCTTAGAAGAACAAGCTGAGATGACTGACAAAGCCCAAAGAGTTACGAAACTTAAGTGGCAATGGGCAGGACACACTGCCAGCAGAACCGTCGGATTATGAGGCTCGAAACTTCTGGAGTGTTCTGTTCTAGTTTCTGAAAGTTCCAACTGCAACTGAAGTGACTACAAACAAATATAATGATGTTTGTTGTGTAACTGAGCAAACATATTTTCATACAACAAGTGTCTTAGAAACTAAACTACTTTAGGCTTGCATGCATACACATTTTAATAAAGCTATTAGCTCCGATTGAGATAGGTAGCGACTAGCAATCACGACTTTGATTTATAATGTTGGCAAAACATTTAATAGAGGTATATTTGAGGATAAACATGCAGATCATCAGAAGAGATGAGGTCCCTCAGAAGAAAATAGAATGTAAGGTTCTATGATCAGGTAAGAAATTGGTGATTCGTGAAAGGTGCGGTAAAGTTGATTTTGTAAAATAGGTAGAAAAAGGAATGCTAAGATGGTTAGGGCACTTAGAAAGGATGGATTGTGTGATTAAAGAGATTTATAGAGAAAATGTGGTTGGTAATCTTAGAAGAAGGCGACCACGGAGGACACATTTAGATCAAATAGAGAATGTGCTTAAAAAGGGAGGAGTCCGAAGTGTGAAGAATAAAAGAGCATGCATTAAAATATTGATGAATGACGACGAAACTCGAGAGGTTAGCCAGGACCCTACAAAGTGGGGATCGATTGTCTCTGCCTACACCAATGCGAACTGCGTAAGTATGTTTGTATATTTTTTGGTGAATTTTTTATTTTGTACTTTCTCATTTAATGGCTACCGTAATTGTGTTGAGTTGGTTAAGAAATAACTTAATGGTTGGAATAAGGATAGTATTTTCAAAGATTTTCACGATTGCACATTATAATTAAAACAACTATTGATTTTCGGATATTTTAATCGCGTGTTATTACATTATTTTTAAAGCCCGACGTTTCGAAAACTTTTCAGTTATCATGGTTACTGAAAAGTTAGTCTTCCCGTGACCATGATAACTGAAAAGTTTTCGAAACGTCGGGCTTTAAAAATAATGTAATAACACGCGATTAAAATGTCCGAAAATCAATAGTTGTTTTTAATCGGAATAAGGATGTATGAAAGATATCCATTTTACGAGATTTTCTTCATAGCAGAATAACAAACCGCAACCAGTAATAACTTTGGATTGTGTAAAGTTATGTTCTACTGTGATCTTCGAATGACGATATGTTTTAATGAGAAAAAAATATTTTTATATGTGGGTGGGTAACCTATATGTGGAAGAGAGTACCCTAAAATTTTGTCTCAAGTTGAAATTGAACCAGTTTTGTGGCTTTACAATTTTGTATACACGTACCGAATTAAAAAAATTTGGACCCAACCCTCTACGAGCAATGCCGCAGACACATAGTATTGCAGACTTTTGATCAATCAGCAAACAAAATATATTATTTTTTCGCGCTGTATAAAGTATATTATACATCACATTATTAATATTAAGAACAACGTGAAATACTGCTTATAATATCTATTTCAATATAAAGAATCAGACTTCGTGTATTCAGTATTTCTTTTCAGTAAAAACATTTTTCATTTAAGTTAAACATCTGTGCCTTCGCCGACGAGAGTCAATTTATGAACGGATGTCATTGCTTTTTTTCGCCGATAAAATGTTAAGTTATTTAATATATTAAAAGTTTCATCAATTCCTATTTCTATCATTTGACGTTTATGCTGCTAATTTCCGCAAATTTGAATAAGTATATATAACTTTAATGATGATAATGGGTGATGAATTGGCGTCGAAATAATATCTTGTTTTCATTATTTATTTTTTTATGTATACGTTTCATATTTTGGTTTATATCATTTGTAGTCTTCACATTATATTTTTATAATTAATTATCTTATAGTTATAGGAATTTAAAGGTTAGTCTTTGTGAAGTGGTCCGCCCAGGGAAACAACTGAAAATCAGTGTTTTGCGTAAAGCAAATTTCAACGCTGAGTTGGATCCCATTTTCATTGCTGTGACACACAAAATTGGTCTTATTATGTGTATTTCTGATTTTATTGTAATGTGTATTTCTGTTATTTTTGTAATGTTTGTTTTCTTTATGTAATGTGATCATGTTGTTGTAATTTGTGTGTCTTAGTATTGTTTTTTTTTATCTATATATCTATCTATAACCTTACCATTCAGAAGTGGTTTGAAAGAAATCGTTTTTAGTGATAAGCCAGCTGATTTTATTGTATATTTTTTTGGAAAACAATATTTTTTGCTGAAACAGTGTTTCTCATACTATTCTATTCTTTTATTATTAAACTAGCTGACCCCACAGACTTCGTACTGTCAAAAGTGTAGACTTTCACGTCGTCAAACTGAAATATTTAACTGACCTGTTGAGGGTCTCTGTCATGCGATGAGAAAAAAGGTGTTTTTCATAGCGTCCTCACAATTTTTTCACTTCATAAGTTTTAAGTTTATAAGTATAGTAGTTTCGGTTGAGCATTGATTCTTAGTCAGTTAGTCTATTAAACAATTTTTAAGAAAATTTATTGATCTCTTAATTTTTCTGGGATAAAAAGTCCTATTGTGTTAATTAGATCATTATCTGGCTTCCTGTAAATTTTATTTTAAATGCGTTCTATGAATATGTCTTCATTTAGCTACAAACAAACAAACATCTAAACTTTCACATTTATAATATTAATAGAGTTAGGCTTAAACATAAGCTTCTCGCGCAGGTGACCTCGCTCGCCGGCCAGCGCAGCGTCTTTTCCTGCGCTTCATGCACGCGTGTAAATTTTGTTACGGAGTAATTTTAAAATTGTATTATCTTCTAAGATGTTTATTTAAATTAAGTGATGTCAAGGACAATTTTGTTCTCAATTAAATACTCTCAATCAACAACACATTTATTTGGATAAAGAATTAATATTATGTTGATCAAACATTATGGCAATTATGCATTAAATTCGACCAAATTCATTTACCATAAAAATGGTTATAGTAAGTCAATCTTAAAAGATAGACATATATACTGTTGCGGACATTTTTTCAGATAATTTTAAGAGGAATAATTCCTTTGTACATACTTTTTGGGTAACTTAAGCCGCAGCGCACACAACGGAAGCCTTAGTACGAATAATTATCCCCGTTTTTGCAACATTATTCGCTGATAGTTTGCTCCTGTTGGTCGCAGCGTGATGATATATAGCCTAAAACCTTCCTCAATAAATGGACTATCCAACACAAAAAGATTTTTTTAATTTCATTCGGTAGTTCCTGAGATCCTAGCGTTCAAACAAACAAACTCTTCAGCTTTATAATATTAGTATAGATTTAGGCAGTATAAAATAACCATACTATTTCAAAAAAGGACTGGCTACAAAATTTTATAAAGATATTGTGTCACATTTCTAACGCCACTCAGGTGTAAAAATATTGACCCAATTAACTGAAAATAAACAAACAAGGCAAGCAAGACCTCTTGAAATTTACGTTCACAAAGCTTAAATTCAAAATACCGAGACTGTAAAACTCTATTCAAATTAAGCTATAAATAGGTATGACAAATTTGCTATTGTAAATAATTATAATATTATATTTCTTACAATTCCAGCTCATTCCGTGTAGCCGGGGCAAACTAGGGGGCGACCGGGGGGCGGGAGCGGGGGCGGTGGTCGGTGTAAAATAATGCGCAGATATTCTTGTGTAAATGAAAACGAGACGATTGAATGAGATATTTTGATTATAGCACGACCACGCAGCCTTTGTTCATTGTATTGGATTTTCCGTAACACAATTTAGACAATCCTCCAAATGGGTGCTATATTTCGCTCGTTTGCAGCAAGATTATTTTGAGAATGTCCACAAATTGCATGTTGTGTGAGTGAAAAGGTTTTTTGCATTCAGTGTTTATTGTTCAATATTTATCTTTTTGAAAAACATTTTGCCTGGCATTTTGACCGTTTGACCACGAATTATTCTTTTTTTAGGACAATGATTAGATAAGCGATACAATTTAAAACACTATATACCGGGTTTGTATACGAATTTGTTGCTACGATTATACACTTGGATTGTACTTCACGGGCGAATAAATCGTAACTGTGACAAATCCCAAGGTGCGAGTGTTCGACAGTTAAAGACAAGAGCACTCAGCTCCTAAGCTCTACTTTGTTTTAGGCTGTCGTCGATTCAAACAATGCAACTTAGAAGCGGCTTTCTAAGAATTTATAGGTCGCACATTCTGTTAAATAAAATTTACGGTAAGAAGTAGAGAAAACTTTGTGAACTTCGCTGTATAGTTTAGCCCACAACTGCAGCAGCAGCAGCAGCATATATATATATATTGAATGGAAGTTTATACTCATATGATAAATGAAAGTTTTTTTTATTACAAAATGTTATCCAAGAAAATTACGAAGATAAAATTTATGGTCCAGTTAGTAAATGATGATAATACAGTTTGAACTGAATATAAGTAGATTAGCAGTAACTTTTTTTTGACATAAAATAGAAAAGCCATTTTGCTAAGTGACAATCTCATATAGCGTGTAATATTAACCCAGTGGTCCCTCAAGAACAGATTTCTCTCTGAATTATATGATATGTACCCTATTAAACACATTGTATGATGTTTACAATAATGAGATTTTGTTTTTGTACAAATGACACTTGCTACATAAAAACAATTTAATGGAGTTTTCAGGTACTTTGAAAGGAATACAAACAAACATACATGTATTAACGCCATCGCCACTAGTTCCTATTGAAGGAAGCAGCACGATCCTAGCAAAACTATCGAGCTTCATTTACATTCAGTTATTTTACATACATACATACATATACTCATGGCTTTAAATCCCTAGAAGGGGTAGCCAGAGCTAAGGAATTAGAAATTCCTCAGCCACTTTTGGAAAGTTGAGTGGGGAAATGATGGTAAAGTAAAGGTTTTGGTGATGGGTCTCCAACCGCATCGCCCAAAAATCCCTTAAAATCCCCAATACCGTTAGTCGCCTTTTACGTTCACCCATCGGTAGGAACGGGGTAGTTCTATTCTAAGCCGACACTACACGGACAAGTTCAGTTATTTTATTGTTCAGATTTCAGACGTCTGGATTTCCCATTTGCTATAGATGCGTTTGTCGCTGTCATCATTTACTGAATTAACCATTCACTTCCATCCTTATATAATCTATGTGCCTAAACCATATTAACAATTTATTCTCTATCATTTTTAGAATATCATTCTCACGCTGTACTGTTCATGGATCAGACAAATTCCCACTTAATCACTTAACCTAATATAATTTTATGGGGCCTCATCATAGCTACATTTATTCTGCTCTCATGAATTCTTTGAAGAAATATACGCAAATTTTCGACTGCAATTTGAGCGAGCTTAAACACTTCAGTCAACTGTCAGTAAAATGTGTTTCTTATCCGCTCCACACAATCAAATCACGTGAAATCAAATAATCCGTCTAATTTGCCCCATCCAGACAGATAGTTCATAGGTAACATGCTACAAATTAATTCATAATTACAATCAGTATATATGCCGTTTATTATTCCCGTATGGACGGCCGAGTTTCAAATACATACTTCTGAACATTACGTGATATAGTGTGACCTGTATGCAGAATAACTACTTCTTTGCTGGACAGTACCTTTACATTTTAGCGGTAAACATTAATAGGTTAACCTTAGTGGCATAATTGCCACTTTGTATGAATTCAGTGTCTGATTTCAACTCCGCCATGTGGTTTATGCTACAATATTTTCCCTCACCATTAATAACCTTGAAAATAAATCACAAGTATGACATGGAAAAAACATTAGTGTAGGCCCGACTAAGGATTGGTACCGACGCATCATAGTTCACCTCTCTCTACGGGGCGAGCAAGTTGTATTTGCAAATTGTAACACACACTTACTGTTTTTTTTTATATGATATTATCATAAAGACATGCATATACGCAGGACTATTAATAACTACCTAAAAGGGGTAGCCAGAGCTTCAAAATACGACATTCCTTAGCCACATATGGAAGTTCAGTGGGGAAAAGATTATAAACAAAAAAGGTTTTTCAAAAATCACTAAAAAAGGCCCCAATACCCTTAGTCGCCTATTACGAACACCCATGGATGGTACCACCCAGAAATAGGTAGTGTTATTCTAAGCCACACACACTACACAATCATAATTACTTTCATGCAAAGTCAATTATAATGAAATAAATTTAAATATGCACGTTTATTTCGAATACGCAATAACCAAACGCAACCTGAAAGTCAATGAATCTCTTTTATTTACATTACAAAACATACTATTGAATAATTAATTACAGTGGTTTGTTTACATGAAACCAATCGAGTATAAATATTAACAAAATATTCTCATCTGAACCCTCAACAAACAAGGATTTAAGAATTTACAAATAGCTTATTACAAAATATAGCCATTTTGAAATTTGTGAAAAAATAAAGGTCCCTGATTTTTAACTTACAAAACGGAAATCCCAGCACTTAACTTTTATCCGTAAACAAATTCTACTTTGACCTCAAAAACCTCATTTGTATTTAGCTTTTAATGTACATTTTTAGGAAAATTTTACCTTAAATACGGCTTCGTAATTTTTTTCAGTTGGATAAGACAGGTACAGATTACTAACTAAATAAAATAATCCACCAAAGGTCGGAATCGGTTTGGCATTAACTAGGACTTTAGACTTCATATACTCATGCTGTTAGTTCCTTTTGGGGCAGGCAGGGACTATCAAACATCATATAATACATTTTTTATTTACGCAATTTTATTCTTTGCTCTTCTAACGCGTGCATTTTAAACAATATCTTGATTAGATGACCACTTTACTGTAATTTCTTGGACTTGGACAGATTTACATACAACAACTATTATTATTTAAGCTATGTAAAATGTGTAGTGTCGGCTTAGAATAGCACTACCCCATTTCTTCCGGTGGATGTACGTAAGAGGCGACTAACGGTATTGGGGCTTTTAAGGGATTTTTGGGCGATGCGGTTGGAGACCCATCACCAACAACCTTTATTCCACCATCTTTTCCCCACGCAACTTCCTAAAGTGTCTGAGAAATTTCTTATTCCTTAGCTCTGGCTACCCCTTATAGGGATTTATAGCCGTGAGTATATGTATGTATGTTTTTATTTTAATTCATAGTAGACGTTCACTGCTGGACATTGGCCTCTTTAAGATCTTTACAACGATATAATGTATATGTAAAAAATACTGTTTAAGGTATTCAGCTTTCACCCATTAATCAGCTAACATCCCCTTCAAGCCACCCCATCCGACTTCCGTGGAAGATACCATTATAATTATGCAATCAAACCCCTGAAATATATTAGCGGACATTTCTCGAGCGAACGTGGATGCAATTGAATGGAATTCACGAAGCGGCATTACCGTGGAACGTTTGTTTGCGAAACAGGAGAGACAAATACGTCTAATTCGGTGTTCTTGTCTTGTGAACGAGCTCGTTTTGCTCCGACGTACATCCACGGCTTTTGCATTGTAAACAGAGAACTAATCTACTAATTAGTTTTACGTTCACTTCGCGTTGAAGCGTTAAATGAGTCTATAAATTGGGTTGAAATTTTAAATTAGTATCGTTTGTTGCTGTTAATTATATCAAACTATAATATCACAGAAGATTAATAAAAGGACGATTCCGATGGGATCTCCTTTCCCGTTTAAATCTCAGAAATAGTTGATGTGGTAAGCTAAGTTCGCTTATCACACTACAAGAACACGTGCTTCCGTTCTTTTTATACCATGTTGTGTAATCCAACTTATTTTTTTTATTCCGTGATAGTCCAATAGGAGATCATATAGAAAGGCGTGAGGTCAAATCGGTCAGGTTTTCATCAATTTGTCTTTTCTAATGCCATATATATGGTTCATTTATCATTAGTGTTAAATGAGAGGGAAACCATCGTGAGGAAACCCACATGGCTAAGTTCTACTTGTGTTTTCGTACAAAACGGCGATAGGCTCACTCCCTATCACGCGAGTACACTGTCCAAGCAAATGCTGAATAGGTGACAATGTCTCGTGATGTTTAGAAGTATTAGTACCTCTGCCAACCTGTTTGGGAATATGCGGCGTTAACGTTTGAGTCTTGAGTCTTTTTAGCCCAAGCTGTTAGTCAAGTCTCACAAACGGTATTCCGTTACACAGACAGAACGGGCTTGAGTTACAATTAGGACACATTTCAACTCTATATAAATTAATAAATAAAAATATACGGACATATTATATTATACCCAGAATAAATATTTATTTAAATAAAGTAATACATACAAATTATGTTTTTGCAAGTATTACCCAACTTATTGCTGCTGTAAGTGAAATTATTGCCGACACTAACGATACCCTTTTTTGTACCGGCTGGTCATTTGCTTTTGTTAACATTTTCATTTCAAACAGATGTTCGACTGTTAGTAGTGTTTGTGAATTTGTAACAGGATTGAGGTAAGGATGTTTTAAAAAGTTTAACAAGTATTATATTTCAGTAGCAGTTCTTTTAGAACTTAGTATTTTCATAATAAAAAAGACAAATAATATAAAAAGAAGCGTGGTTTCATGTGCTCTACGAGCTTCAAAGCATGGAATAATACTTATTTTCGGACAATCCGGTTAGCCAGCCTACAAATCCTACCAAATTTGGTAAAATGACAAAACATGTTTTTGTGTGCTTCATCTTTTTGCTCATCCTAAGCCGCAGACTAATCGTAAAACACGAAGAAGTATTAATACTAACCACTCAAATACTGAAATACATAAATATACTCGACGATATACAATACATATGTCGTGGCCATATCGTAGATTTGAACACATCGTGAAGTGATCGATCATTTCATGAAATGGTCACATTTCATGATGTGGCCAACGTCATTTGACCAGATCATAAAATCGTCAACGTTTCACGATTTGGTCATCCACGCTTGGCCAGATCGTAGAAAAAGGGTGACCATAAAACATTTAATAAAAATCCAGAATATGTAAAGAACTTGTTTATTGTCATTTAAGTCAGTCGGCTGACACAAACAAAATGAATACTATCATAGTAACAAATTATACGAATTTTTGTAACATAATTAAAAAATAATAGTTGTAACAAATTAAACACTTTTTTCTAAATTAAACATCTAACACGTCAAGTAACAATTATATTTTTATAAAACAAACAAATATTAAGAAATAAGTAGGTACTTTAACTACTGTAGTACACCAATTTAATAAAGTAATAAAAAAATTCTCATGTAATGCGTATTAAAATTTATATTTAAAAAGTCAGTCTTACTACCTTTCAGTCATTTGTTGGCGCATGACGAACTTTGGTGACACTTTGAAGTACAAAGTGTTTTGTTTTTGAAACATGCGCACCTCTTTGTACGGCACTGATTTTTTGCTGGCTTGCAAAAGCATTTTTTAAAACCTTGACCTCCAAATAAAGATTGAAAATTTACAGCTTCCCTCAATGTTATTGGTAATTCGGATATAACTTCGCAAATGAGGACATCTGTAGGTCCTGACGAGAAAACCAATTTTTAATTGTCCCAGAAACCGTTCCGATTTTGTATACGCCGTTTCTAAAATCTACTACCTTTCCAGCAATATTTTTGGTGTCAAGAGGTCCACGGTCAATTTTCGGTACATTCAAAAACACGGAATTTCCTATTTCTAACAAAGAAAGTTTCTTGGCGGTGTTATCGACCATTTTTTCTGCAGCACGTTTAACACCGCAATGAGCTTTATCTCTTTCATTAACAATTAACTGTTCCTTTTGGCATAGAAAACATTGAACTTGAGATCCATAACCTTCTTCTCCACTAGTAACGCCACAAATAGCATGCACAGGTTTGGAACATAAACTACAAAAATGAGCTCCTGATGTGTCCTCACCACAGACGAGACATACAAGATCATCAGCTGACTCTAATACCATATTATCTATCTCTATTACTTCAATGTTTAACAAACCCTCATCAGCAACGGATTTATTCACTTTTACGTCATCAAGCGGCATAATATAAATTGTCTCTTTGTTCCCTACCGTGGAATCATTCTGATTAGTTTGGTCCAATTCTTCCTTCTTTTTCTCTTTCTGATTGCTTTGGTCAAATTTTTCTTCCAGTATCTCATTTTGCTTGATTTGTTCTTGATTATTCAATTCAACGTTCTTCTTCCTTTTCTGACTTGTTTGGTCCAATTCTTCTACTTGTATCTCTTGCTGATTGATTTTGTTCAATCCTTCGTTCTTCTTTTCCTTCTGATTGAATTGGTTCAATTCTTCCTCCGTCTTGATTGATGTCATAATACTTTCGGGGAAATTGCAACCTTTCAATATAGTTTTCGGTTCAGAACCAAACAATGCACGGTAAGGGGATCTGCCAATTATGCGGTGGTAAGATGAGTTTTCATAGAATTGAACAAAAAAACAACCAATGGACCATTTAGTAGACTTATTATCTTGCATCCAACATCGCAACATATTTTCGACGTCTTGATTGGATCTTTCCACGCTGCCTTGTGTTTGAGGACGTCGAGGACTACCGTGAATAATTTTACATTCAGGCCACATCGACACCAATTCTTCTATAACTTGTGCGGTGAACTCTCTTCCATTATCACTTTGTAATATAAATGGAGCGCCGAATTCCAAGAATATTTTTAAAAGTTCTATAGCTACTTCTAGAGCTCTTTTCGATTTTAATGGTCTGAGGTGTAAAAATTTTGTAGCGTGGTCTTGGTAATTCATAAGCCATTTAAATTCTCCATCCGCGGCAGACTGTAAATCTATCAAATCCACCTGTCCTCGTGTGTTAAAATCTTTCGAAATTATCGGCTGAGTTACAATACCTTTCTTCAGCAATGGACGTTTCTTCTCACACACTGAGCACAGGTCAACAAATAGCTCAATAGGTTTCTTCGGTATATAAAGCTTATTTTTAATATGTTGAACCATTTTAAATCTTCCACCATGACCAACAGTTTTGTGAACTTCCTTCAGTATTTCAAAATACTTCTCCATCGGAATAATTCGAATAGTAGGATCGTCGATGCATTTTTTCTTGAATATAAGATATTCCTCATCCGCAGTTTCCAAAATGTCATATTTTGAAAGCCAATAGTAGTCCTTGGATTTCTTTAGGGTTGTCACCCTACTCTCCTTAATTTGTTTCATAACCTAAAAAATTAAATAAAAACAAAACTTTATTATGTCATAATTCACAAACATAGAATAATATCAATTAAATAAAAACAGAACAAGTTAGCTGGTATTGAGTATTTTTATGAAATAAGTAAATAATTATGTGTTTTAACAGTAGTGTACTAACCTGTGAAATACGATTCAAACTCCATGGTTTTTTTACATTTTGGTCAGTTTTTGCGTGGTTTTCATAGTACTCGAGAACCCTTTCATCAAAAACTCTTTTATTATTACTCTCTTCCTCGTTTAATAACAAATAATTAACTTTTTCACTGCGAGAAACAACACTTTCGCCAACGGCCGTCATCTTCACACATAAACAAAGCGCTTTCAGCGCCTCTACCAGTAATTAATGTAACTATTTTACGATGTGACCAAATAATCTTAATCATTTCATGAAGCGGCCGCGCGTTTAGTTGGCCATATCGAGAAACGATTTCTTATCATTGATCTGCCCAAACCACATCACGATGTGGCCAATAAACAGTTGAACATTTCATGAAATATGAACATTTCATGAAATGATCGATCACTTCACGATGTGTTCAATTCTACGATATGGCCACGACACATACACAACTAACGAACAATTTTCTATTCGTTAATCATACAAATGATTGCCCTCAGCGGGCACTACGGAAATTATCGGAACACATACCATAACACAACTACCCCATTATCGCATTGTACAAAGCTATCTTTACCAGCTCCAGAGAACTGGTCGTAATAAGCCACGATACAAATATTTATCCACTTCGGGAAACTAGAAACAGTGGAAAACCAATTTAAAATGTGTCCCTTGGGATCTTATCGCGTGCCTCTAAGTGACTTCCGTTGTTTCCATTTTTATATTGAAAAGGAAGTAATTTCATGTTATTTTAAAAAAGAAATATTTATTTATTGCCGGCTTAGAATTTCACTACCCCTCCCTACCCACGGGTGTCGTAAGAACCTATTAAGTGTATGGTAATTTTTTAAGTGGTTTTTTGGTTGGAGACCCATCACCAAAACCACATATTTTACAATCTTTCCCCACTTACCTTCCAAAAGTGGCTGCTGAATAGACTGATTCTGAAGCTCTGGCTAGCCCTTCTAGGGTTTTATAGCCGTGAGTATATGTATCTATAGCGTCATAAGAAAACTCAGAATTTATTAGTGACTACGTTTAATCATTTTTCTTACAATTATAAAATGTTTTCAACCTGACCTTCAAACGTCCTAAGTGGCCGACTATCACTACATTCTACCACGTACGTAGTCTCTAACATATATCTCTTTCGCCACCTTACTTTCATTCTTTCGCTTCAAATACTCATTAATAGTCATTTGTCTTACTATCTATCGGACAATTTTATCGGTTTGCAATTCGCTATGTTAATTTATAGTTTGTTTGAATTGCTCTCTCTTGCATCTCAGTCGGGGTAGCGATTTGCCAAGTTTAACTTTATATTGCAAACGCGGATTGAAAATGGGTTGGCAATGTTCAATTACCAAATGTTTACTGATCTTTGCTGGCATTTTCAAATAGTTTGGTATCTTTTTCGAATAGATTACCTTCATAGTGTATGTATTTATATTTCGTTTTAGATTTCACCGAGACAGCCTAGTTGGGTCAGCAAAGATTAGCACTACCCGAACTCTTCCGTAACTAATATTAGTTTACTACGTTAGAAATTTAGTCGAAAAACTAACACAACCAATTCTTTTAAAGTCTTTTCCGTTTCGAACCCAAAAATGACTACCCCTTTATGGTAATGAAACCATATTTATTGGTATGAAGGGAAGTCTGAAAAAATTTGATGAAAATTTGAGTTTTCTTAAATACATGATGTAAGTAAATTGTTGCAAAACAACTCTTGTCGCTTGAATCGATTTGTATTAAAAACATTTCCTATAGGGAAAAGTTAACAGGAATTGATATTCAAGTTGAGAACTTTCTAGGAAATAAAAGTTTGTAAAATTTAAATTAGCTTTCGCGTCGTTTTCTCCCAATGGAATGTGGAATGTGTTGCGATGCGAACTGAACTCGTAAACTTGGAATGCACTTGGAATTAAATATCTATTTATTATTAACATACATATAATCACGGCTATAAATCCCTAGAAAAGGTAGCCAGAGCTTCGGAATTAGAAATTCCTCAGCCACTTTTGGAAATTGAGTGGGGAAAAGATAGTAAAACCAAGGGTGTGTGTGCGTGTGTCAATTGCATCGCACAAAAATCCCTTAAAAGCCCCAATACATTAATACTTATTTTTATTATCAAACGGTAACTAAAATGTATTGAACTAAAATGTTATGTTTAATATTATATTATTTTACAACCTTTTCCAAAAGTGGCTGAAGAGTTTTCGGATTCTGAAGCTTTGGCTATCCCTTTTAGGGATTTATAGCGTGAGTATATATGTGTATATATGTATAAATATAAGATTGAATCCTACTCATTAACAAATCCGTGATACAAGTCACCATCCGCAGAATTACGTGAAACTCAACCTAGTGATTGCGTTGACATTAATCGTGTTAAATGTACAATCAGATAAATTGCCCAGCGCCATTTTGTAAGTATCTTAATTACCCACTTTGTTACACGAATGAATGCTGCGATTTATGGCTAAGTAACATAAAAATCTTTCATCTGTATTTAATTTTACTGTGGCTGGGAATACTTGATAATTATCATTGATTTATCCAAATTTAAAAAAAAGATAATAATCAAGAAAATTTATTTACCAAATATTATAAATATATACAACATAAATATACATGTATAAATATATACAAATACATAATATTATTTATGTTCAAACAGAAATAAGAAAGGTGACCGAAGTGTGAAGAATAATAAAGCTGATAGAAAGAAAGAATAATAATTTATGAATGTTAAACAAACCCCATTTAATGTTTTTTTTGACATGAATTCCTCATGTGGGGATTATTACTCATAAATAAAAGTTCTTATTAAAGGAAAGAAAAATTTCGACACTGGCGGGGTTCGAACCCGCGACCTTCGGGTATACGCCCCCGTCGCTTTATGAGTTTTTCACCATAGAATCGTTTATAAACACTTTAAATAATCCATCCATTTTAAAATTGCCTGTTACAATTTTTATCCTGTCAGTGAACACACACATGATGAAAAGATCTTTATCAATGTACTTTAAGCACCAGACCTTAAACACAAATCCTTTAATTTAGCGGTCCTCTATTACTGATTCATGTGTTAGAGGTCAAAGGTACAACTGGGAATGATATTTATACGGTCACGGGGCTCTTTTAATTAGTAACAGAGGTAATTTTACTGAGATACTTAAAGAATAAAAAGAAGTAGTACTTATTCTGCTTGTTATTAAGCAGTGCTGACGGGTACTAACGTTTTTGTGCTTTAGTTAAATATGAAGAATTATTACACGACTTTTAGAAATAATTATAAAAATTAAGTAACAGTATTTTTGAGAGATTATTAGCTGAACAAAATGTAATTCTTATGGTATAACTAGGACTTCAATGCAAGTGTGCAATTGAAAAAAAGAGCTGAGCGATATGTTCGACTCGACTGAACTATCTTTATTGCAAATTATATATTAATTATTATAAAAAAAAATGTTTTTGATTTTTTTTATTCTGAGTGCGTACTTCTTAATTTTTTTTCAACTAAAACAATATATATCATAGCCTTGATCAGTCTGAAAAATTTTATCAAGATCGGTCTAGCAGTTCAGGAGGAGTAGCGTTCCGAAGAAGCGGCGCGGCGTGAGCGTATGAGTTTCTCTATGGTAAGTCTATGGAAAAGTTTTTGGCAATTTCTTTTAGATGTTAGAAAAAGTTCGAATATTTTTTTCACTAAAACCTGTAGGTACTTTGTGGCTATCAGCCTGTGAAATTTGGTTAACATCTGTCAAGCGGTTCCGGAGGAGTAGCGTTCCATGGAAACGGTTATAAATTAAATATTAGCTTCAGAATTGGAAATTCCTCAGAATTTAAAATTAAGAGGTGCGATTGTTGGTCACTGGGTCTCCAGCCACATCGCTCAAAAATCACTTAAAAAACCCTAAAATCCTAAAAGCCTGCGGTCAGAAAATGTGCAAGAGCTTTATAGCATGTATGTATTATGTGATATATTATCTAAGATTTCAAGAACACATGTATTACATGTTATTTAACTGACATATAACTGGACGAATCTTCAAAACATTATGATAACTTTTTCAAATATCAGAAAAAGTACACTGTAACCACCGTTTCAAAGTACACTCGTTAAAAAGAGATTATTTTAAATTCCGTCACAACATCAAAAGAGACAGTTTAGGTTGCCAAACCACGAGAAAAATGAGTTTGCTACGTGATAAACTTTACATTCAAACAGTTTTTAATAGTTCAGTATAATAGGCTATTTGACTGTAATAAAAATATACATTTCTTTTATTTCATTAGTCTTAATATTTCTTTTTTGCAGCAATATGTAATAATGCGTGATAAAAATATTGCATTATTTCACTAAAATCAGTCTTCTAAAATAAGTATTTTTGATGCCACTGTTACGTGACTAAAAACGACCGTGATTGGCTATTTCTATAATGACGTAGATTGCACATAAACAGAATGTGTATCGCTTCGCTCATTGGTGTTTAATGCGGAATTGACGTCATTTGTGCTGCAGCCGCCATATTACTTAAAGTCGCGTTTTCGCGGCACATTTGAATATTTGAGAAGTGTTTTGCCAAATTGAGAGTGTGCTCAAAAAGGCTGGCGTCCGAAGTATGAAGAATAAAAGGCAGGCCTATTGCCGTTTTGTATAAATACACTGTCACATGACTAAGTAATAAACAATCATGACTAATACAAGCAAATATATTGATTAAGTTTTCTCTTTCATTGTGTTTGATTAATGTATTATCGGTTTGTATGTTAATTGAATAACAGCCCTCTTATACCCAGAATTAGCGTCTAAGTTAAATTGAGCCGGCAATGTTACGCCCTAGCAACTCATCACAAACACTGTAATGTAACATCAATCATTCTTTGTTCCCTTTTGTTCTTCATATTTGAAAGTAAATTATATTTCTCAAGTGCTTAGGTAATATGTTCAGAAATTATTTCGTGATTTATTTCACGAAACCCTCTTGGGTCGGATTATAGGATCCTGTTCAAATATTCATGTACATAATTCATGTTCTCTGCGATATTAAAATATTAAAAGACATATATTAATATCAGGTTTTTAGGCTGTAGCTTAGCTTTATGTCTGTCTGTTCTGTGTCAAAGACAAAGGGATTATTTCTTCTCTAACTGGAATGAGATATACTGTAAGCAAATTTTATTCTTGTACTCACTATTATTATCAGACAGTTTGTCTGTTCACGTGATACACACTGTGACATAATTAAGTATGACAACCCTGGGAGTTTCCTTGAGGAATTTTCTTCACTATTGTACAACAACTAATTGTTGGTTTCACAGTCATCTTCGAACATTTAGAGTACATATTTCATCAACTAAGAAAAACAATTTTGAAACATTGATCCTCCATTGCTGTGTAGTGTCGGCTTAGAATAGCACTACCCCATTTCATCCGGTGGGTGTACGTAAGAGGCGACTAACGGTTTTGGGGCTTTTGAGGGATTTTTGGGCGATGCGGTTGGAGACCCATCACCAACAACCTTTATTTCACCATCTTTTCCCCACACAACTTCCAAAAGTGGCTGAGGAATTTCTGATTCCTTAGCTCTGGCTACCCCTTCTAGGGATTTATAGCCGTGAGTATATGTATGTATGTATGTATGATCCTCAAATGACATAATAATTAAAGATATATTATTTCTGGCCGACATAACTTTTCCAATTGGGCAAGTTGGTCTATCTATATGACAAAGAAGTTTTGTCGACAAGTTTCTCGACCGGTAAACAGGATCGCAAACATGGGAGCGGCCTCTCCCAATAAAACTTAATTAAAAAGCATAGACGTCAAAAAGACGGCCTTGTTGGTGAAAACAGCGGAAAAGTAGTTCTAGGAATATCACGGTATTAGTTTGACATACTCGTAAATTTTGACTTGAATTCAAGTATTTCACATTAAATTTCGTTTTAATTCTACGAATATAAGCGTTTATGTTTTGTGTTATAATTATAATGCTAATAAATTACTATCAAAATTGAGCTTTATCAGAGAATTATTTATTGAGATAACAATATGAACTAATTGCATACTTTTTGGCCATATCGACGCGATTAAAGTTCTGGGTAAGCAATTATATATGGAAGATATAAGTGTGTAGAGAAAAGGAATTAAATTATTATCTTCACAGAAAAATAGTTTCGTATTTAAAGGTACACTGAAGTTCCCGTTTTGTATTTGTGAACGTTAGTAATATTGCCGTAGCAGTCCTATGTATTCTATTTATTCGTATGGTACATGGAATAATATTATGAAGCTGAAGAAAGTATATGTTCCGTCATCACACTTGACATACAAAGTAATGTATTTATAGTATAGTAATAATGTAATATTTAAGAGGACCGCTTCAGCTCCGTACGGGTACACAAATATAAGGCTTCTTCAATCACCTGCTATGTTCATCCCTTTTGAAATTAAGCGTAATGATTTATAGCCCTTCGACCACCTAAATACAATGAGAAGATTTCTGATTTTGATAGAATGTTCATTATGGGTTCTGTATTTCCAATTTTTTTGTTTAAGGGTTAATTACAAACAAAAACTCTTAATAATATAATAGTATAGATATTTAAAGTTTATTGTCAAGCCAAGTTTACTGGGCCAGCATGGTGGACTAATATATAGTGAGCTCACCCTATTGAGGGCGGGTGCAATCTCTTCAATGTAAACATAAATGCGCTGTGATGATGAAACAAAAATAAAGTCAATATGTCAGATATTTATTGTTTATCTGCTACTAACAGAGGTAACTTTGCCATTTGGTGGTAAATAAAGGTTGTTGGTGATGGGTCTCCAACCGCATCGCGTTAAATTCCCTTAAAAGCCCCCAATACCGTTAGTCGCCTCTTACGAACACCCACCGGAAGAAATGGGGTAGTGCTATTCTAAGCCGACACTACACAGCCTTTTATAAAAATGTTGTAATATAATAATTAAAAAAACATTTGTCCATTTTTGGAATTGGAACCTTATTTTTAATCCAAGAATACGAAGCTTTTCAAGATGTAGAAGAAAATATTATATTCACCATCCTTTTCCTTGACATCAAAACTTTTACTTATTTTCTTTTTCTTGACGCACATAATACTGGCCATAAATCGTTACGAAATGCGGAGATATGTGTTGTGTTTTGAAATAAACAAAATATGAAAAATGAGGGAAAGTTATTCTTGTTTACCATGCATCCATCTTATTTGCCACCATCCCTATCAGCGTCTTTTTTCCTATATTTCAAATGCAAATTTTTTCATGTAAATAAAATATTTATTATATTCAACAGTAATTTTGGCTACTTCTCATCCTATGATGGAGTATAGTGTCAGCTTAGAACAGCACTACCCCATTTATTCCCATGGGTGATCGTAATAGGCGACTAAGGGAAGGGTATCAGGGCTTTGTAATTGACTTTTTGGCGATGCAGTTGTAGATCTATCACTACAAACATTTATTTTACAATCTTTTCCCTACTTAACTCCCAAAAGTGGCTGAAGAATTGTCTTATTCTGAAGCTCTGGCTACTCCGTTTAGAAATCACATATACATACATACATATACTCACGGCTATGAATCCCTAGAAGGGGTAGCCAGAGCTAAGGAATTATAAATTCCTCAGCCACTTTTGGAAGTTGAGTGGGGAAAAGATGGTAAGAATAAAGGTTTTTGGTGATGGGTCTCCAACCGCAACCAAAAATCCAATAAAAAGCCCCAATACCCTTAGTCGCCTCTTACGTACACCCACGGGAAGTAATGGGGTAGTGCTATTCTAAGCCGACACTACACAGCAAAATTAAATTAATTTATAAATTGTGAAATTAAAATTATGATTCAATTTAATCAATTCATCAAACAGTTTGATAAATATATTAATATCTACGTAGGCTTTAAAGTAGGGTTCGATTCCCGCCTGTGTCGAATTTTTTCTTTCCTTTATTCATTCTTTATTTATTAGTAATAATCCCCACATGAGGTTTTCATGAACAAAAACATTCAAACAGCCAAATTACCTTTGCAAGTATTACGCTGAAACGAACCGTTTAAAAATGGAACGGGTGATTTACAAAACGTGACACCACATTTACTGTGAATCAAAAGAGACTGAAAAACCAAATTAAACACTGACTTTTAAATGTACCGTTTCACAGGTGACATACGGTGTGAGCATTTACGTAAAATTCATGTTTTTTTTTTATTTTGTTGTACTTTATTTATTTATATGTTGAAAATAGAAAGTATGGTATAAACTGAAGTATTTGGATTATTATTATTTGACATCAGTTTCCATGACTAAAATGATTAATTCACATACACACTCATGGCTCAAATCCAGAAAGCTAAATTGGAGAAACGTATCTTTTACAGAGCCAATGTGGATGGCGATGTCAGTAGAGAATGACAACGGAGGAATTATAAAGTTAAAAAAGAAAATGTGCACAAAAAGTCAGGCGTTTCTGTCGAATAAAAAGGTATATATGGAAAAAAATAGCTTGCGATGTATAATGGATAGTGGTTGGATAATGATGTAGAAGGTAAATATCTAATTTTCTATCTTTTTTTTTTTCTAAAACCAGGCTTTTTAATAAATACTCACGCCTATAAATCTCTAAAACGGGTAGCCAGAGCTTCAGAATACGAAATTCCTCAGCCCCTTTTGGAAGTTAAGTGGGGAAAAGATTGTAAAAATAGTAGAAAGGCGCCTAAAAATCTCTTCAAAAGCCCCAATAACCTAAGTCGCCTTACGAACACCCACGGGCAGTAGCTAATGGGGTAGTGATATTCTAAGCCCACAGCAAATAAATAACTATTTCACAATTATGCCAAATTAATATTCTTATGCAAACAGTTAGCTGCGTAGTGTCGGCTTAGAATAGCACTACCCCATTTCTTCCGGTGGGTGTACGTAAGAGGCGACTAACGGTATTGGGGCTTTTTAAGGGATTTTTGGGCGATGCGGTTGGAGACCCATCACCAACAACCGTTATTCTACCATCTTTTCCCCACTCAACTTCCAAAATTTCTAATTTCTCAGCTCTGGCTACCCCTTTTAGGGATTTATAGCCGTGAGTATATGTAATGTTTATGTTATGTTATGTTATGCAAATATCCATGCAATATATTCAAAAAGTAAACCTCTTATGCTAATACAACGCAAAATTCAATCTATTTAAACTAGCGCAGTTAAAAATGCTGTAAAGTAAAAGTTTGCTTTATGTTTCATGCAATTTTCAACGAAACCTATTTCCTGAGGCTTCACAGCAAAACCGACACGCCTCATTCGGAGTCTGAACGTCATGTTTACGTATAAATCAAAACACATCAGAGTGCGGGTTAATTCTGTTAAGCTAGTATTTGCAGTTGCAGTATTATAAGGCTATAACGTAGAGCAAAAGTTCTAGAATACTTTGTGTAGAATTGAATAGAAAACTTTTTATGGTACATTATAGTTACACATCTAAAATTGTAAAATTAAAGAGATTAGTTTTAAACATTAATAGTGTATGTTTAATATTAAGTACATAAAATAACGCATGTATTAAAACATTTTTTTTGTGTTTATATATTGATACTGAATATATGATTTCATTTGTTTCCCTTTGTGCAAGGAAGGAGTTGTAACAAACGTATAGGTATCAACAGAAAGTTCCAGGTAAAAGTTTCATCAAGTATCAGAAAACATTTTATAATGTCGTGAACTTGCTCCTCACTTATCTTCTAATATCGTAACTCTATTATATAGCCGTGTAGTGCCGGCTTAGAATGTCGCTACCCCTTTCTACCCACAGGTGTCGTAAAAGGCGACTAAGGGTATTGGGGCTTTTTATTGGATATTTGGGCGATGCGGTTGGAGACCCATCACCGAAAACCTTTATTTTTACCATCTTTTCCCCGCTCAACTTCCAAAGTGGCTGAGGAATTAATAATTCCTTAGCTCTGGCTACCCCTTTCAGGGAAATTTAGCCGTGAGTATATGTATGTATGTATTATATATAATTGAATGGTGCAGCCGAGGGAATTTATCAAAAAATAAATCCAATATTTATCCTATACTTACGCTAATAATAACTTTCTTTATATCTTCAGAAATGCATATTTATTTAAAATGGTAAACTTCCGCGTGGCTTTCGGGCTATTGTACCAATTTATTACAATAACAAGTAAATTTTGCTACAAAATCAGTCTCATCTATTGTTCTATGATGATGTGGCAATATTTCGTCTATTCAACTGGTAGCCATAATTATCAACGTACTAACTTACTTATACTGACGCCCATTATTCCATGAGGGTAGGCAGAGACTATCAATTGTCAAATGCATGATCCTGACATCAAAAAAAGTTATTGATCACTTCTATTATCGATTTGAACACAGAAAACTGACATCATCAAATGCAGGTATTTAAATAATATTATAACAATCAATGAAAAGTAAAGTATTCGCCATAAAGTAATAAAATTTCGATCCAAATTTAAATTTAAATTGCACAATAATGCGAAAAAACATCTGTAGTATTGCTAACAGTTAACAGAATTGAGGTTTAAAAACAAAGTATACACAAACAAGGGAAATAGGAGTGAGCTGCCTGTGTCGACAACATGCGGCGCTTTTAATTCATCATTTCCATTCCTCAACGAGGTAAGCCTTTGTCGAGCTCGAACGTCTCAAAGTCACACCTTACAACTTTTCCGACTAAAATTCTCTTATCTACATTCGTACGAAATTTACAACTTCTTATGAGAGTTTTTTAGACATTTTATTTGCCGTCATTTCATATATTTAGGTCGTTGGCTTTACGACGAATGTGCAGGTTACACCTGCGTTAGATGAGCTACCTCCACCTCCCTTCTATCCGGGATATTGCAATGTTGCCAACGTCCTGATACACCCCAACTTGTTCCAAGAAATATAGTGACAAGTGTAAATGAAGGTTTCGCTCGTAAAATGACTTAATGCCGTAACTTTCCTGTGATTATACAGGGGCAATGAAACTGCTTTTACGGGTGCCTGAATAGCAATCTCACAGCTATAACAAGAGTTTATGTACAACTGGATCTTAAGTCAACATTATCGCACATAAAAATCATGTTTATGTTCTTATTATAGTCACTGAATCTTTTAGCTCTTGGGTCCACATCGCATTGCATTAGTGCTATTTCGAAAGATCTTCGCAGCATTTCACTCAGAACATTATTAATGACATAATAATGGTTAGTCTAAGTATATTTCTTTCGAGTCTTCATATGAATTATTGTCTACGCAACCATAAACGCTACAAAACTCGTAGCATTACGTAGCACCTTCGTAGTAAAGAAAATAAAATATTAATAGCAGTTTTATATGTCACCTGTGATAAATAGTGTTTAGTAAAAGAAGTAATGATTACAAAGGTGTGCTAGTAGAATTTGTCACTGTACAGGACGAAAGGAAATAGTGGGATATGCGTGGGGCGGCGGCGCTGGCAACCCGGGCGGGCGCGGCGGGCGGCGGCAGTCCGCGCGAGGCGGCGCGGCGAGTAACGCGCTCGTGTTCCGAGGACCCCCGCCCGCCCCGCTCCCCGCTCAGGTACTCTCCTGTTGCGCGCTGCATTACACTGTTTATATTGCCTCTTTTGTTCGCTGCTCTACTATTTTTCAGGTTGCCGTCAATATTAATTTGCTCACCCGTGAAACTTTCGGGATTTATGCACGAATGTTTTCAGGCTTTTTTACGCTGAGTGATTTTATATTTAATGTCGAATGATTGTACGTTTTATTTTGGTTTTCATTTTCTCACTGCTGCATAACTGTCGTGCACAATATTCAATGTCGTAAATATTTTTAGTATGAGGTTTCTTATTTTTTTTAATTGGTATTTTCTTAATTTTTGATGCAAGTGATAAAATAGATTTGATAAATTAGGATTCAATTCCAGTATTCGGCCTAAATTTACGAGTCCAACGTTAAGTTATGCTTTAGAAAGAAAATTGAATTCACCAGGGGTTTTAATTAAAGCAGAGTTCATGAAACAAACAGTGTTGCAGTGAAATATTTTAAAAACTTATGAAAATTTCTTGCAAATCCTCGTCTCGTCCGCTTTATGTTGCACACTTAAAATATTCATAGTTCATTAGTCGTTATTTCCACCGCCCTGAGACTTTCAATTCCTTCTCTTCAAAATGTTTTTAAATCCAGAACTGTTCCATTCTAGTTTTATTATTTAATAGGGTAAGAGGCGGATATTGTATTGATCCATTTAAACAATATGCAAACGATTTACTTTACTTATTTTATAAAAATATAAAAAAGATGTTATTTTTTGAAATCTCTGTAATTTTTGATGATATAAAATAATTGTAAAGAATTTTGAGATTTTTTTTTTCTAATAATTGAACATTAATTATCAAAAAAACTTTAATTCTAGATTAGTTGAAATGATATCAAAACTTTTTTGTCATTAAAAACTGTTTAAAAGATTGCATTAGGATGAATATTCAACCCAACACTAAATACTATACTAATTTAAATATGAAAATGAAACGAACCAATCCAGCGAAACTTTAATATGTATGACAGTTGAATAAGTTTAAATAAGAAATAATTGAATAATATAATCAACGTCCAATTAATGTCTCGAAGCAGGGCATCTGGCTTTCGTTCGAATTTATCATACAGTAGAAACCGTTCTGTATTCATTGAGTTATTCAATAATTTAATACGAAATTAGTTGTAGCCTTACCGCTGCGATGTCAAAGCTTTTGTTCCGTTGATTAGGCTTGAATAATGGACACCAAGTGTTGTTTAGCTGTCAGACTAAGAAGATTAACAAAGTACCTATCAAGTCTTAACCATCATCCTGCGAAATCATTAATAACACTAGAACTAGGTGGGTGGGTGAACTTTTGTGTGTTTAGAACGGCTGCAAAGAGCATTATCTTAAATTAAATGAAAAGGTTAAGAAATATAAATGAGAAAAGTACGTGAATTTATTACGTAGATATTTATAATGAAACCTAATGAGTGCGTAAAAATATATTGAGCGCATTTTGAAATGAAGTATTCAACTACAGTTAATTAAGTTTTGTATGATGAACAATGGTAGCTTAGTGAGAAGTGGTCATGGGTCCAGGTTCATGAATCCGGAGGGAACCTTCTTTAGAAAATTACACATGACTGAGTTAGTTTTAGACGTATAAGAAGGTTTTTTACAAAGTGGAGAACATGTTATTACAAAGATATCGAGTCAACAGTATCTGAACACCAGTTTATAAAACATGATGCGATGTTTCAGGAGTTAATGTACATGCATTATACGTTGGTAGGATATTAATACGATAACACGTTATTTAAATATTTGACATTTGATTCTACAAAGAATCTTTTTACTCTCTATTACATTACATTTTATCAATGCCAATTTTTCATATTTGTACTGTAAGCACATTTGGGGTGTTGTAAATTGATTTGTTACCTCTGCTAGTTTGATAAATGCAAGTATAAAGATAAATACAGGACATACAGAAGAAGTTTGAATATATCGAGCCAAGTTTAGAGAGGTTAGTTTGGCCTACCCTGCATGTTTGTTGCGAGTGGTATAGTCCTATATAAAAGTTTTGGCTGTAAATATTAAGGACGTAAATTCATCCAGATGTTGCTAACAACATATAATTACTAATGTGCATCAGCATTTCTGTGCTTTCATAAGCATCTGAAATTTGTATAAATGCTTTTTAGAGCTTGAGACACAAATTCTCTCGCTATTAGTTCCCATTGGGGTAGACAGAGTCTATTAAGAATGCCACTTTGTACGATCAATATTTTTCTGCTCTTGCCCGTTCCATTATATTCTTCATACTTCGGACACTTTCCTTTTTAAACTCAACGATTAGATTTTCAGAATTATGGATTATTCAATAAAGTTTTAATTTATTATTGATAAAAGTTATATAAACGTACTCACGAAGAAGATATGATAATGTTATTTTTAGTCAATACTTCGCAACAAAATTACAATCGGTACATTTATTGTTTGAACGGATTACCAAATTGTTTTAACAATAACCACAGCTAATCAGGAAGTAAAACAGCCTTGTTGTATAATAATATTAAAAGGCTACTTGATATGCATCGTTTAAAATAGACTAATCATAGATAGTACAAGTAAAGTTGCCGTGTAGTGTCGGCTTAGAATATCACTACCGCGTTTCTACCGATGGTTGTACGTAAGAGGCGACTAACAGTATTGGGGCTTTAAAGGGATTTTTGGGCAATGCGGTTGGAGACCCATCACCAACAACCTTTATTTTTACCATCTTTTCCCCACTCACATTTCCAAAAGTGGCTGAGGAATTTCTAATTCCTTAGCTCTAGCTACCCCTTCTAGGGATTTACAGCCGTGAGTATATGTATGTATGTATGTACAAGTAAAGTAGAAGAAAAGCCACAAACAGCGCTTAATCGAGTGATCGTTTAGGTTAGTGGGTTGAGTTTCCTCACGATGTTTCCTCTAACCGCTCCGACGGATATAAACATAACAGCTTTATTATCATTTCAAGCTCCACTCGTCCATTGTATCATATACCCTCTTCAGACAGGCGTTTAGAATAATGTGACTAGTAAAGGTATCTTATATTGTCATATGTTGAGGTAATATCAAAGAAGGTAGAGATCAAAGCGTGTTAAAAATAGCCTGCTATATTTAGTCTCCTCTGAGGATAAACTTACCATTCATATTGACTATTTAGAAAACGTTATTATCATTTGCTGTGTAGTGTCGGTTTAAAATAGGACTACCCTATTTCTTCCGGTAGGTGTACGTAAGAGGCGACTAACGGTATTGGGGCTTTTTGGGCGATGAGTTTGGACACCCGTCACTAAAAACCTTTATTTCACCATCTTTTCCCCACTTAACTTTCCTAAAGTGGCTAGGAATTTCTAATTCCTTAGCTCTGGCTACCCCATCTAGGGACTTATAGCCGTGAGTATATGTATGTATGTTATGAATCATGAGACATCGGGAAAATAATAAACTTAAAATAGATGCGCATGGTTACCAGTTCTAACATAATTAAGCATTGAAGTTATTTTTATCAATATTCACTCCAAATGCATTATTATAGCACGTTTCTATGTATATAAATAAAAAATGTCTTAATAAATAAAAGAAATAAATATTGGTTTAATAAATAAAGAGGAAATTAAATACCGAGCCAGGTACCTTTTCGCCAAATGAGGGCACATTGTGTAAATTGTAAGTTTTGAATTATTATTATTTAGTTTTTTTCTAGTATATAGGTTCTTTTTTTTGTTGTTGTATAAGTTGTTTATGTCTATTTTATTGTTTTTTTTATATTGTTTGTGTCCTCAAGAGGAGAATAAAGATTTTTCTTTTGTTTTCTTTTTAAATTTAAGTGTTAATGGTTCGTTCTCACTTTAAAGTTATCGTGTGAAAAGTTTAAGTCTTATATAACGTATAAATTAAGACTGATTACGGTTTTGAATTACGAGTAAATCACGAGTTAGTTAAAAAAGTATTGCCATGCGTGGGTACTGAATACTGAATTTACAATTTAATACATACTTTTAATCTCAAATATAGACTCTCTGACTACCCCGCAGCGAGTTATTATGTAAACGTGTATTTTCATTTATATTCTCACCTCTCTTTTAATGGGCTCAGCATAAAACCTAGTTATAACCAGCACAGCCAACTTTATTAGCACTATAACGAGAAAACCATTCAGATGGAACGTGCCTATTTTTATATTCAAATTGAATTTTCTATAGATAGACTCGGGAGATGTTGGTTATTTTCCTTTATATAACAAGGTTATGTTTTTGTTTTGTGAAGACAGATACTATTAGTTGCTTCTCTGTTAGAATATCGCCAGTATATTTTAGGTCAGAGGTGCTATGTAATTAAAGTAATAATGTAAATTAACAGTTAAAACAGATATTGTTATCATTAGGTACTCACGTGACTGTTTCAACCCTAGCCTTTATTCAATAGAGGCAGACAGATGTTAATCTTACAAAAACTGTTGTAAATACATTAATCCATAAGTTTCCATCACTTTATCACCTTAAATTTTAAATATAATTAACACATGATTTCTGTCAAATATATGTTTTGTTTTATGGAATTCGTTTAATGTACTTATTTTGTTAGTAAAACTTTGAAAAAACAATAGAATCTTGAAGAAAAGAATTTAAGAGCGCTGAGTGCTCTCTGATAAAAATAATATGTAATAACGAAAGTATGAAAATTACATTAACAGTAACCACCAAATATGAGCAACACGTAATGCTATTAATGATTTATCGAAGATCTGATAGATAAATTGTGTTCGAATGCTGGAAGTGTACTAATTGATTCATCAATCGACTAGGCTGGTAGTAATAATATTGTGTTTATTAGAAAAAATCATCGCGAATACATGTTGGAACAGAAATATTAATAGCAGTTCTTAACCGCTATATTGTAAAGGAAACACTGGAAATGTTCGATTCTTTCTGAGGGCAAATATTTAAAAAAAAATATCTATAAATATTTATAAGTCTTGGATATTTTGGCGTCATCTTATGTTTTTGTAATTTTCTTCTCCATACTGTAAGTTTAATTGGACTTGTTTTGAACGATTTTTTAAAATATCTATTTGCTTCACCAAATTTGGTCAAAAACTGTATCTTAGAAAAATATTTTTTCATGCATCTAGTACTGAGTTGATACTTGTAGTGGAGATATACAGCCGATTTCTGAGTTGAGTATTCCAGCTGAGAACAACTTAAGTATCGTTCTGTCGCATTGAAATCTTAACAACAGAATGAGACAAAACGATACTTAAGTCGTTCTCAGCTTGAATACTCAATTCAAAAATCGGGCGATAGTCAGAAAAGCTTTTAAGTTTGTTCAAACCATAAAGTATTAAATAACACTAGAGTTAAAAAAATCCACATTATTGATCTTACGATACATTTTGGATTGACAACTCAATATTTTCAATTAAATTGCCCAAATTCAATAAACATAGTTTGTTTGTCAATGACAAAAAATGTGAAAAGATTATTTCAGAAGAAATCTATGAGAAATCGAGATTGGCTTCTTTCAGCTTTCAACAATGAGAAAATAAATCATTGAGGTTATATTCACTTTGCGAAGGTATTTTGCGCATAACTTATAAAATATGATTCATTTAGTATGGAATTGGATTTTTCTTATCTTTTTTAAAAATTTTAACGGAAAATATACACATAAGTTTTTTTTTTGTATGTTATAGAGAGTAAAACGCTCTTGATTATGTAGGACCTTAATAATTTAACCCGTTTTAGGGATTTCAAAGGTTAAGTATATAATTGTACGTAGACGATATAATAAAATTTAACTAATAACTTTGTAGTTTGATATCTACGTAGATTTTTCGAAACGTAAAACCCTTTATATCATATATTACACTCTAATAAAATAAAAAAGAACATAAAAAGCGGATACAGCCAGCGATATTATTTTTTCCATGTTACGTGAAACAAACGTGTAAAACATTATTAGGCACTCTCAGTTGAAATAATTGGGGTATTATGACGCTTCGGGTCACCGGGCACCATTTTATTTGATTTGCCACAAGCTTTTTGCATACGTATTCTTTTCATTCAATTAGTGAGCTGCCACGAGATCACGCTAATTTAACTTCATAATTGAGGGATCATTTATACGCGTTGCTTGCATAGATATGCCGTAGTAATTAAACTGCAATTTCATGCTCATAACATATGTTAGTTTAACTATGCAAACTAATAATTTAACCGATCGAAAATTATATCAGTGGTGATGAAGTTATCATATTGAGATATTTGTGAAGAGTCTTCATGATATTTCGTGATATTTCTTACTTACCTAAGCTTTATATGGTCATAATTCAGATTTTTATAATTTTTTTTATAACCCATAGGATAAAAATAAAATCTTGTAGTTCTACTTACGTTGAAAATAAATGCCGAAATGTGTTACATAATGTTCCATGTATATTTTAGGTTGAAATAACAGACAGTTATTTTAGATAGACAACTTGTACCCAGGGTAAAGGTACGTATTTTTTGTATGACATAAAATATAGTGTACCTTAAGTAACAAATATGTAGAGATGAAATTTTAAATCATACAACCTCATTCAAATAATTTATAATAATAAAAATACCTACAGAAAAAATGTAGGAAAAGTAGGATGATAGATTACCAGTCACTTTTCCAAATAGGCAATTAATAGTTCGCTTGTACATAGAGCCGTCTTTTCCACAACTCAACAAGCCATTATTCATCCAGTAAGAGATATAAGAAAAAGCTAATTACAGTTTTTTTTTTCAAAAGTGTTTAGTAGAATATCAACTATTTCATTGCAGCTTTTAATCTGATCAGCATTATCAAAGCCCATATATGTCCTCCCCTAGAGGGTCAGTCTACCATTTAATGGATTGATTTGGCCGTAGTTCTCCACCCACACTAGCTTAGAGCAGTTTGTCGGAAGAATATGACCGTGCCTATGTATACCGTGATAGTAGTCAGGACCGACAGCTTAACGTACTCTCTAAAGAACGAAATCTACAACTTTCAACTTTTTCCCTAACGAAAATTGTACTCGAGATCTTCGCGTCGCTAGCCAATCAGTCTCACCGTTAGACCATGGGGGCAGTATAATCAATTCATCAATCAATGATAGATTATTAGCTTTACCATAAAATCCGTGACATGAATATGAATAGCATATGAATATAAGCATGTCTTGAAGTAGCAACCCTACCCTACATTTAAATTAAGCCTTGGTAAGTAGGTTAGTTTTTTGCTATTATTTACTTTGAAGTAAGGGTGAGACCTTTTATAATTATTTGATTGATGACAATTTTTTTTCGCACATATGAATATCAGGGACTAAAACTCAGGTCCGTTAAAACCCTAAAAGAACTGTTAATGATGTCCTTTTTTTAGTATACTCCATTTTTCAAAGTAAACTACGAGTTAAGAAATTACATAAGTTACCTATCGTCAAGCTCAAATTTTTGGATCTACTGTTATTTTTTTTTATAAAATTCTGTCGATTTTCCAATTCCAGCCCGGCTAGCACGAGCGGAGCGATAAGGCGGCCATCTCTTACGCACTTACTTAGTATCGTATACTGACATCCCATTCTAATCGTTATCGTGTCGATATAATAGCGCTCGTACTAGCCGGGCAGGCCTATATAGCAGGGCATATATGTCTTTCAGAGTTTCTATTTTAAAACAATAAAATACGATTACAGGTCCGTACTTATTGTTCGAATATTCCATGTAAAGCTCATCGATATTTTCTAAATTCCGGTATCTGAATTTAGAAAATATCCATGCATTATACTATATTATACTGCTGTGTAGTGTCGGCTTAGAATAGCACTACCCCATTTCTTCCGGTGGGTGTACGTAAGAGGCGACTAACGGTATTGGGGCTTTTAATGGATTTTTGGGCGATGCGGTTAGAGACCCATCACCAACACCTTTATTTTACCATCTTTTCCCCACTCAACTTCCAAAAGTGGCTGAGGAATTTCTAATTCCTTAGCTCTGGCTACCCCTTCTAGGGATTTATAGCCGTGAGTATATGTATGTATGTATACTATATTACTAAATATGGAGTTTTGTTAACGATTCGTGTTGACCTGATACGTTTTTATGAATTCAGCCGGTTAGTTGTATACACGATACTTTTTAGTTTAGTGTTCGCCAAATAATAGCAGAGCTTAATAATTATTAGGATAAAGAAAACGTATGACCCAGTGACATATTTAAAGAAATAAAACAGAAGTCTGTGTTTTATATAATGCGGTTGACAGCAGGCGCCCTACACACATAAATAGTTAATGATACTATATACTCGTAATAAGGAAGGAGGGTTCCTTTTATTACTTAATATACCTTACCTTTAGCAATAATGAAAAGTACTAAGGACAGGGTAAATTAATAATGGATAAGTAATGAAAAAATACTCGTATACTATATACTTATTCCACTCGATAATAAGGCTGAAAATCTAACGATTATTAACCTATTTCAAACCAGCTCTATGCCAATGTGATTGACAATTAAATCGTTAATATCATTAGAATCCTAGTTTGTTTGGGTTTACGCAGTCATCATTTTATCGACTATTGCCTCTAGGTATTACGTATTATTAGTTATGACATCTGCAGCAAATCATTTGAAATTCAAATTGGGGTAAGCTTTTGAAATATCACGGCTTTTTAGGTCGAATAGATTGTTTAGGGTTTCATATGGACGATTTTGTAAAACTTAGTCTTACTTGTGCGTATCTAACTTAAACTGAAACCTTCACGCCGTATATCCCCGAAAAGGTTGGCACAGGTACTAATACTTCTGAACGTCACCTAATCTAACTTAACTTATTTTATAAAAGAGATTAAACTATGAAATAATTAAATGAAATATAAAGTAAAATGTACTGGAGTATTGTAAGATATATTCGTCAGAAAACTTTATTTTTTTCGGTCGCCATTCGATGAATGCTTATTTTTTGTATTTGTTTTGTATTATTAACATTAATTTTACTACTAGTGGTAGTTTCTGATGACGTATGAACTGATACTCTGAAAAGCGCAAAATAAAAGAAAACTGATTTTGAGCGTTTCTATACAGTACTTTATCATTTTCTATATACCAAATGTATCTATAGTACATAATATATTCAATTCATAATATAAAATAAAGAACGAATATAAGGACGAGTAAAAAACAAGTCAAGTGATTTTGGTTTATCCTAAACCAATAGCTCTAAAGTAGCTTTTGCATATTTTTATCTTTATTATTTTAGTCGTATTTAAGCTATACTCGAATAATTTAAATCGAATGGAAAACACTGAAAGGGAAAATAATTTACTTTATATGTTAAACCCAATTCAAAAGTTCACGCCGTGTATCCCCGAAGGGATGGCAGAGTTATTAATACTTCTGGACAGTGTACTCGCGTGATAAGGAGCAGGCCAAACGCTGTTTTATACAAATTTACTGGCACATGAATAAGATCAGCTTATCCATTTTCCTTCATTATAAACAACCATGATAAATTAACCACACATATGACTTTGGAAAAGATAAATTGGTGTAGATCCGATCTGGGATTGGAATCCACGTCTATCTGCATAAAAAGCTGGTCTACACGTTTAGCTATCACGGTTATTAGTTAAAATATAGGTAAAACGCTCATTGATTTTATTTTTGCATTAAATTTATGCTTGATATAATAAGCTCTAATAGTCAGGGCAAGAAAAAAAGGCCAAGCGCGAATCGAGCCATGCATGAAGTTTCATTTATTGCTAATCGCTTAAAAAATCTGTGGTTAAATACAAATGAGAATAGATTGATATTATTTGTATGAAGCAAGGAAAAAAAGTGGTCTAACTATAGCTGAATGACCTTTAGTTTGTATAAAGCGGCGATAAGACAGTCCAGACTAAAAGTAGGTCCTTTGAATATCAGAGGACAAAATGTTACGTATATTCAAATATTGGTAAAGTTAGTAGAGGATGACCACGAAGAATACAATTGGACCAAAATGAGAGTGTGCTCAAAAAGGCAGGCATCCGTAGTATGAAGAATAAAAGACCATGTATGAAAAGACTGATGGATGTAAACGAAGCTAGAGAGGTTTGTCAGGATCGTACGAAGTGGCGATCGATAGTCTCTGCTTACCCCAATGGGGCGAGTATAATGTATGTATGTATATTCAAATAATTGATAGGTGCCTGCTTTCCTTCGAGAATGTATTGCATAAACCGTATGTTTACATCTATAAATCTTGTCCTGTAGGTATATAAATATCACGGAAAGTTGGCAGGAAACAGTTTCTCAAACTTCCCAGGTGTTAATCCGAGCTTTGCTGAAGTCAAAGTGCGAGCAAAGGTTAGACCGTACTGAAGGAACGTACAACTTTTCCTGAAAGATTGGAGTTACCGTCTTAGCTTTTCGTATCTTTTCTTTTAATTTTCATTTAGGAGATTACGTGATCAGATTTACATATGTTTTGGGAAGTAAAGACCTTTTAGATTTACATAATTTCTTTGCTATTGGTATTCAATGAGAGAAGTTCATTTATTTAATAAATATATTATGTATACTTGTGCTTGGATTTGGTAGTATCAGCTTAGAAATTATAATGAAATTATAAGATATGTATACAGTACTCAAGAGTACAGTATTTTTTCTTTCTTTAATGTTTGGTGTAAAAGGTGACATAATGTGCTTTTGGTTGCAAACAGGGGCCCAATTCTACAATTTTAAGAAACGTCACCGTTTTGATACAGTCTGTAGGTCAAATAAGTACAATACTGTATCTCTATTTTTAGTCGTTACAACGTAATCGGTTCTATTAACTTAGCTGCCGGAGCATGGTTTTGTCAATTTTGACATTCCAAATCAGTCATTTATTCATTCTTTAATAAGTCAAATAAGTGTTGTCATTTCAGTGATCTTAAAAATCTACCGCAATGACTGTACCTATTTCTGTACCATCGCCCAAGACTAAAGAAATATCATTTAAATTTTATGTACAGTTTATGAGTACTTTCTGCTAGAAGATTCGACCGAAATATTTTATTATAGGTTAATTCTTTACATGGGTGTCGTAAGAGGCGACTAAGGGTATGGAGCTTTTTAAAGTGACTTTTAGGCGATGCGGTTGAAGACCCATCACCAACGATACTTTATTTCTACCATCATCTCCCATATCAACTTCCAAATGTGGCTGAGGAGTTTTTAGCTCTAAAGCTGTGGCTACCCCTTTTTAGGGATTTATGGCCGTGAGTATATGTATAGCAAAATTAAAAACCTGTAACAATGTACCTACAAATACATTGTCACATGACAGGACTAAGTATAACTCAGCTATTTTACCATCTTTACCCCACTCATTTTTCCAAAAGTGGCTGAGGAGTTCCTAATTCCTTAGCTCTGGCTACCCCTTCTAGGGATTTACAGCCGTGAGTATATGTTTGTATGTATGTAATAACTATTATTGTAAGTAAACAAGTTCGTTTTAATGTAAGCTAATTATATTTATTTATTTTTGCCATTGTCTGGTATGTCTACCCGAATGACTGTGTTGTTTATGTTGTCAAATGTTGTGTAGAAGAGATCGCTTTTAGCGATAACACTGCCAATTGTACTTCTCTGCAAACTCATTATTTTATACTCAAGGATTTGTTACTTGTGACACTCAGAGTTAATTAGTGGGTAACTACATAAAATCATTTTTTTAATCCTTTAAATCAGAGGCTTTTACATTTCATATTCACACATAGATCCCCAAAAAGGTGGCACAGAAAAAATAATTCTAAACATTAGATATCGTTTGGGTCATTCATTTTGCTGGGTCAGTGAATTTATGGGCACTTTTTTATTGCTGTTAACAGCCTTGTAACATATAACATAACATAACATAAACGTTCACGCCGAATACCCCCGAAGGGGTTTGGCAGAGGTACTAATACTTCTGAACATCACGTGACTTTGTCACCTGGTGTTCAGAGTACCCATGTTTTGCTTGGACAGTGTACTCACGTGATAGGGGGCAGGCCAATCGCCGCTTTGTACGAATACACTGTCATACGACTAGGTACCACTCAGCCATGTGTTTTTCCTCACGATTTTTTCCCTCACCGTTTACAACCGTGATAAATTAACCACACATATGTCTTTAGAAAAGACAAATTGGTGTAGGCCTGATCCGGGATTTGAACACTAGTGGCTTGCACGTTAACCGGTTTTCTACCCATTAAGCTATCACGTCGTATTTGCCTTGTATTTTTATATATATGTCAGACAGTTATGACTTAAGAAATGACACATTGGTACATTCCCGCATTAGGATTGGAACCCACGCATCAGTATACGAAGTGAAATCTTATTCGGGAGCATTTCCCCACTTCCCGTAACCCGCACCACATGACTATAGATGCGCGCACAACTTTTCGGACGGTGTTAGCCTACTTAGATAAAATTTAACAAAATAAATAATAATTTTCATAATTTTTTATATTAAATACTGGAAATAAAAGCGTTTATCAATAAGCAAAGGTACATCATAAAAATAATTGTCTTTGAAAAAAAGTTTCCACTACAAAAAATATTAATGAAAGTGATAATTTATTATATACGTAGGTCACCCTATAATTTTTATTTAGTTAAGAACTAACTGACAATGACAGTCTGAAATTTCAAAATGGCGACAGTATACTTGTAGTCGCCGCCGGCCAAGAAAAGATTGTGGATCTGTACCCTGCGTTTTGAAAATGACACCTCTCTTTTGCTCTGTTTTATATTCTACAGATAAGTTAGTAGTGAATTGTTATAATTGTGCCAGTGACAAATTGGTCAAATATACAAAATAAATACATTTAAATTTTTCACACAACCTGTCTGACGTCCGAAGCGTAAAGAATAAAAAAGCATGTATAAAAGATTCATTAAACTAAAAGAAGCTAGTTAAGTTAGCCAGGGTCGTACAAATCCAACAAAATTAATAGTTTCTGCCTACTCCGATAGGAACTAATCTCGTGAGTTTACGCAAGTAGGTTTGTATCATTTTCTTTTAAACTTTTTTTTTATTTTGATAGAGAAAATCTTGTTATTATTATATTTAAGTTTGCCTTATGTTTGTTTATAATAAGTCGTGATTATAAGATAAGATTTTTGCGGCTGTTCAAAGTAAAGTCAAACTTTTTCTTCCAAACTCATTACGCAAATTCTTGGCCAAACACGAACTCGCTTTAAGAAAAAAACTTTTTCCAACTGTCATAATTTGACATAAAACCGTCAAAATTCTGTCACATGTCACTAAACGTCACAATGCAAACTTAATAGAACTTTTTAGTGGGTATTCACAATTTTTTTAAGATGTATCTTAGGTGTATGTCTCTGGTATGGTGATCCAAATTTGACGTTTTAGCCCAGTTTCTTGCTCATTCGGTCATTGAGTTGAATGATTTTAAATCCAGTATTGCCATTTTTATTCTAATATTGATATTGCAAATACCTACCACTTCATTTATTATGTACCCTATGCTCTTAATCTAGAATCATCCCCGATTTTGTAACTAGATCTCAATTACTTCTTCAAAATTTAATTGTAAATGATTTAAAATATGTTTCCAATGTTTACCAAGTATGAATTGTCAGGTTATTAAATAAATTATATTTAAATTGAGCTAAAAAGGCTGATTGTAAATATACCCAAAGCTAAAAAGAAAAAAAATAGAAGAAAGATAATTTTTGGAAAATAACAATAAGCATGACATAATAAGTTGGGACTCGCGATAATGCAAGGATTCTCTACACTACGGATCGGCCCTAAACACTTTCGGAGCGTAGCAGGGGGCGTGGCCTATTGGCACTTAAAATGGCTGACCTAGGGTTGTATCATGCAAGAATCAGAATAGAAAAATATCGATAAATTTGCTAACATGTTTATAATGTTTATGTAGAAATAATTTATAACAACAGTGGGCACATACTTTTAATTTAGATCGAGATATTTTAACACCAGTTTTAAACCTTCGTTTCGCCACCATGGATCACACATCACCATGGATTTAACTCATGAACAATTTCGAGCGATAATTTATTATGATTTTCGGCGGGGGGTAAGTTTTTTAACATGCAATGCATAAAAAGATAAATATATAAGATCCCTAGATGGGGTAGCCAGAGCTAAGGAATGACAAATTCCTCAGCCACCTTTGGGAAGTTGAGTGGGGAAAAGTTGGTAAAATAAAGGTTGTTGGTGATGGGTGGAACCGCATCGCCCAAAATTCCCTTATAACGCCGTTAGAAGTCCGTTAGTCGCCTCTTACGTACACCTACCGAATGAAATGGGGTAGTGCTATTCTAAGCCGACACTACACAGTTGTCGTACACGTACAACAAATTATTGATGCTGTGCTTGACTTATATTGCAAGATCGTACATATAAATAATAAAAAAACAACGTATTTAAATTTAAAATGTCACATTTATTCATTTTTAAATAACGTAAATTTGTTATAACCTTTTACTGTTAATAAACCTTTTCATTCGTGATTTTTTTATGATAAACCATACCATTTTTTTTAAATGAAATGTCAATTTTTATGCCGACGGTTGATGTTTTCAAAGCCAATACCATCAAGCCACTTTCTTCTTCGTGCTTCACTTGTAGGAAACCTGAAATTATTTTATTTTATTAATCAATAACCACCTCAAAGTAACAAATGTGAAGAAAAGTGTAACCTATAAAAATAATGTTAGTTACATTTTGGAAGGCATTTAGATTTTTAATAGGTTAACCAACCAACCAACTTAAACCGAATCTAATAGTACTTAAACATCGATAATACTAAATGATCCGTGTTTCACATCACTAGGTAAACAATGAGAGGAAATAATTTTGGAAGAAATCATGAAAACTAAGCCTTTTATGGCGAAAATATTACAATGATCATGAAGTTTCCTCTGATCACATCGAGGAAGCAAGAAATACACCAAAAATATACTCTTGACCGAAGTGAAAACAAAGAAAATAATTGGCCTAGACCTCGCTTTTTTAACATACCCTTTTTATATTATAAATCGATAAAGGACATCAAACTTAACAACTTTGCCTATGGAATGCCTATCTAAAATATTGTAATTTTCAAAATATAATAATAATTAAAAATTGTCGTACCTAGTTCAAACTGAGAATGTATACAATGAGATTCCTTGCTTCAGTGAAAATAAAAAATAAAAAAAAAACATTTGATCTATGGTGTAAACAAAAACATAACCTCTTTCGGTATTTTCCAGTTCAATCGCTCGCTTACCGGTTTATTTTCATGATATTATTTTTCAACGACGATCAATACAACTGGAAAATACAGAAAGAAGTTATATTTTTGTTTACAGAGCGAAAAGCATATATCAAATGTTTTTTTTTATTTTTTTATTTTCACTGAAGCAAGGAATCTCATTGTATACATTCTCAGTTTGAACTAGGTACGACAATTTTTAATTATTATTATATTTTGAAAATTACAATATTTTAGATAGGCATTCCATGGGCAAAGTTGTTTAGTTTGATGTCCTTTATCGATTTATAATATAAAAAGGGTATGTTAAAAAAGCGAGGTCTAGGCCAATTATCTTACTTGTGCAAAGTTAATTGAGGCTGATTTTCGCTATTACGGGCGCCACAATCTTTAACAGAGCAACAGGGCATTGTGCATTTATATTACCCATGTAATTTTATGGTCCAAAACTTGATTAATTAATGTCCAAAACACAGTAAACACAATCAACACTTTTGTTTACAAAGCAACTTCACAGATCAAATGGCTACTAAGATGGCCGATCTGGGTACGCGCTATCATAGTCGTAAGGTCTTGACGAAATTTTGCCATAAACAACAAGAAGTAAACATGTATTGTTCTCTTTTTCAAAAGATTAAACTCGGAAGGTTAGAAAGAGAAAACGGCATATGGAATATTTCTGTTGCGATATGATAATTATTAGCATAACGTTATTTAGATATAGTACCACAGGGCCCATCCGTAGTGTAGTAGAGAATCCTTGCGATAATGGGATTTCATTATTATTTTTTCTTTAATTTTATGTTCTTCCCAAAATATAAATAACTCTTAACTTAGTCTTTACTTAACCATTGATTAAATACCTTCAAGATCTAATTGTTTAATAATTTCATTCTTTATACATATTTTTTTTTGCTTTAATGATAAAAATCCTTACAACTAAAATTCACATGCGAGACTAAATCACGCTGTTTGTGGCGAAATTGCTGAAAAAATATTCGGCAGATACCGCCAATAACAAAAAAAATAAAAAAAACAATAAACAAACAAAAAAAAATATAATAAATCAATTTTCATTTTCATTATTACATATTTTGAAAACTAATGAATAAATTTCTTATACCGAATAATAATTAATTTAACGGACTGGTTAATATCAAACATTATTTGTTTGTGGAACTATTCGTACGATACGAACTTAACGATGAATATGGTATCAGTGATTTTGGTACCAATTATTCGTGACGATGAAGCTTGATTAAAGTTTTCAAACTGGAACATTCATATGGTGTCTCTATTTTATAAGAATTCCTTGCGGAAGATATCAACCAACTGAAAATTACCCAAGAATATACATTTATATTTCAAATCATGTAGGAGAAGATATCAAATAATAAAGCGTATATATTTATCATACCAAAACTTGTATTAAAAGTTCTTTGCTCGTCTTAGTGATTATACTTTAGTTACAAATATATTATAAATAATATGTTCTTGATACTTGTTTCTTTATTAATTTACTAGTGGACCATTTCGGATTTGCACGAGTATTGTTATACTTTGAATATACGCCTGTGTTTCTTAGGGCCAATATTTACTGGCATGAAAACTGTCATAATTTAATTAGGAATAACTTTTTTAGAGTTAGCCCTCTAAACGGCAACGTTAATAACTATAAAACGAAAAGCTTAACTGTTTTCGCTTAGACTTTATATAGTCGTTACCTAGCATAATTAACAATGCATACGTTTAGTACATAGGCAACCTATAATGTTTTCGGTTTTCGTAGTGTGGCCGCACATGATCCTGACTTTTATTTTACCTTAAGCCTATTAATATATACATATTTATACACAGTATATATACACTGTAGTATATATATAGTGTAGTGTATATATACTGTGTAGTGTATATTTTCTGTGTAGTGTCGGCTTAGAATAGCACTTCCCCATTTCTTCCGATGGGTGTACGTAAGAGGCGACTAACTGTATTGGGGCTTTTAAGAGATTTTTGGGCGATGTATTCGGAAACCCATCACCAACAACCTTTATCTCACCATCTTTTCCCCACTCAACTTTCCAAAAGTGGCTTAGGAAATTTCCAATTCCTTAGCTCTGGCTACCCCTTCTAGGGATTTATAGCCGTGAGTATATGTATGTATATGTATATATATCCGACTGTACACTAATCAGCCAATCATCTCAAAATCTGTTGTCTATAATATCAAATTTCCAAAAGGAGAGATATTTGTTTGTATGTATAGATTCCTAATTCCGCAATAGCTCAACCGATATAAAAAATATTTTTTTAAATTAAACGTTGGAATTATTCTAAAGTAACGTAGGCTATATATCATTACACGAAATATCATAGGGGTGTTGGTGATGAAACTGACATGCATACATATAAACTGGTTTCCCATAATACAGACCTAGCCTAGTTTGGGAACCTCTGCTTGGATCTGTACTACTGTAAATGCCTTAAAGGCTTTGGAATGAGAAATTCCTGAGTCACTTTTGGAAGTTGAGTGGTGAAAAGATGGTATTAATAAATAATTGTTGGTGCCGGGCTCTCTAACCATATCGAACAAAAATCACTAGAAAGCCCACGCGAAATCACTAAGGGTGAACCATACACTCCTATTATTATGACCACCCACTGGTAGGAATGGGGTAGTGTTATTCTGCTGTTTTGCTATAAAAACGTAAACATAAACATAACATAAACGTTCACGCCGTTTATCCCCGAAGGGGTTGGCAGAGGTACCAATACTTCTGAACTCACATGGCAAGCGCCATCTAGTTTCCAGATAAGGTACCCACGTTTTGCTTAGACAGTGTACTCACGTGATAGGGGGCAGGCCTATCGCCGTTTTGTACGAATACACTGTCACATGACTAAGTACAACTCAGCCATGTGGGTTTCCTCACGATGTTTTCCCTCACCGTTAACAACCATGATAATTTAAAAACATATTTATCTTATATCTAATTTGACTGGGACCTCATAATGAGTTAACGTTTTCTTGAATAAGTGTAACTGCATTTATCATATCGATTTTCATTGAGCCACATTGAAACGAAATCTACTTCGATACATTTGAAATATTTTAGAACTTTGAATAAGATATTTTTATCAGAAAAAATATTGTTATAAAAAACGCATATTTTATTGATATCTTTAAATTTTCAGTAAAATGTAAATAAAATCCAATAAAATATGTGTAAATACATTCAAATAAATATTCATAATCATTTTTCACAAAAAAATTTTTTTGCGAATGTATGAAACAATACACAAAAAGCTACTGTTGTTTTTTAGGAGAAAAACTGTAGCATTATGGTGGATTGTAGCTTCAGACGGCTGTCAAAAGAACTCTTAAAAACGCTTAGAATACCGATTTGGTGAATCATTCGTTCAATCATCATAACGCTGAAAAAAATCGTTAATTTGCAGAATACCAAATACGTCAATGTGTCAAAAAGTGACGTAAAATGGCCTTGTAGAATAGCAAATAAGATCTTAGCTGTCTCACTATTGTGACAGTGACACAAATGACATTTGTCAATTTTGCTTCGAGAATGCCAAAACCACAGTTTTGATACACCTAAGACCGACATACAGAAAAGATGGTCGTGTAGAATTGGGCCCCGGGTGGATTTTTTACTTACAGTTACGGACATTGCCCAAGATCCCTTTTTCGACGTCTCTTTGCACTTTTGTAGATGCAATTTTCATAGCATATTATTTTACCCAAAGTAGTACAAAAATATAATGAATTTATACTCGTTAAAATGGAAGAAAACTCTGAAACAGAAGACAACTGTTATGACATCATAAATTTCTAGGAGAAAATGAGTGAAAAGTCACGAAACCACAAACGTTGCAATTTGCAACAATTGTGTACAAGTTCCATTCAAATGTATTATATCACGACGTCGTTAAAACGAGCCAGTTTTGTGAATTTGACAATTTAATAAGTGCAAGTTAAAGCGGGAACGTCTTGGAACACAATTACAATTTGTCAACTTTTGAATTCGGAACTTCTCGGTCTCAAACGAGGTGGAGTTTTAAACAGATTCATTTGTTCCGGTTACAAGTGAAACAATAGTAAATTCTATTGTAAAATTTTTTTTTCCACAATGGATTAAAAAGTGTTATAGTTTTGTTTATTAACTATTCCATTTCCAAAAACGGCTGAGGAATTGCTCAATTTATAGCTATGATTATATGTTCGTGTGTTTTTATTATAACATAAAAAACAAAATAGCTAAAATATTGTTGACGCTTATATGGTTCAATTAAAAAAATACATTTATCGATATCATTTATCGATAGCTTATAGAGCGCCAGAAAATAAAGCCCCTTACATTAATGTATTGCTGGTCAGAAAGTGTGCGCCTAATTTTGGTTTTGTGAATTGTTAAAACAATGATTATTATCACAATACACCTTGCACACAAATAATTATCGTTGGGTTCAGTCAATAGAAAGAGATTTTTTGGAAAATAACCGCTTAAAATGAGTAACCAATATATTTATTAGTCTGTTTTAGGGCTGTTCTAACTGCAACCCGGGCCTAGCTAGGTAGCCTCCAAGCCAACTGAACAATCTCATTGTCTCATTATTTTTGTTTTTATGCAATTCTCACCACAACTTTCTTGCTGAAATATCAAAACTATTTTTGGTCCCGAAATATATTCAAAATATTTGGTCCCTAATGATTAATCAACAATCCTTTTCAAAATATAGAAATTCCCGCAACATATTTAGGTAACCCAATAATTCTCCATTACCAATATCATTACTTTCGTGATCAAACATATTTATAGGAAAACTCATATTAGTTTCAATTTCCGTCTGATCTCAGCCCCAATTAGTGAATAAGCGCAAATTCACGGTAACATAGTAATTGGTGTTTGGCAAAACTCGATCTCCAATTGATTTGGGATCAAAGTTTGTAGGCATACACCCGGTTTGGAGTGACTGCTCCTTCGCAATGATTTATTAATTTGTTGATTAAAGTAAATAGACCTTCAGGCTTTCAGCTGCCTGAAATTGGTTTCAGAAACATAGATGTCTGTACAACGATTAGAACTTCTCTGAATATTCAGGGAACCAGATCGAATTGAACAACGTTCGTGAAATTAATTAAGTTCTTTCGTTTTAGGAGTAAATGATTTTCGATTTTGTGCCGTCTAGTGAAGTAAAGGCGTGTCTAAGCCTTTGTTAATATGTGTATTAATGTTTGCAATACTTATCTTATTATAATATATACAATAGTAATATTATATTTGCCGTGTAGTGTCTGCTTAGAATAACACTACCCCATTTCTACCCGTGGGGGTGATCGTAAGAGGCGACTAAGGGTAAAGGGGCTTTTTAAGTGATTTTGGGCGATGTGGTTGGAGACCCGTCACCAAAAACTTTTATTTAAACCATCTTCTCCCCAATCAACTTCCAAAAGTGGCTGAGGAACTTCTCATTCCAAAGCTCTGGCTACCCCGTTAAGGGATATATAGCCGTGAGTATATGTATGTATGTATATACAATAGAAGAGAAAATGGTTAGGTTGGTTAGTGCATATACATTAATACCTCTTATGTAACCCATACAGTATTTAACTCATAGTTTGAGTATTTGTACGCTCGTTGGAGACTTCAGTAAGCATTAAGTAATTTCTGATGTATCAAGTGCAATCGAGGCTAGTGCTCCAACGCTCAAGTGCTCGAGCGTTTCAACCGCGGCAGCTTCCGATTGTGAGAGTCTTCACTCAACACACTCTTCAGTTGTATTCATTCGGAGTTCCTCGTTATAAGATGGTCCAAGTTTGAAACCAGAGATAATTTTAGCAACAATTTGAAGACCAACGGTTGAACGCAAACGTCTCAATATTAATTGTAACATGAACAAGTGTAAGATTAATAGGTTTAAGTTGTAATAAAGATAGACAAAAATGTGTTGATGTTGCGCACACGGGCGAATAAGGAGAGTAAAACCAGATTGGACTATTGTGACAGACATTCGAATAAAAGCGTTAAGAGTGTCATTAGACTTCGTCAAGTAATTAAGGATAAAAACATTAAAAAACATAATTGGGCAAGATTTTCTGATAAGACCTGTAGGTTTCTTAAATAGTTCTTATTTCGTTTCGCATGTTGCAACTTGTGTTAATCTTTAATTTACTTAGATATTAACTGTGTAGTGTCGGCTCAGAATAGCACTACCCCATTTCTTCCCATGAGTGATCGTAAGAGGTGATTTACGGTTTCGGGGCCTTTTAAGTGAGTTTTGGGCGATGCAGTTGGAGACCCATCACCAAAAACATTTTTATACAATCTTTTCCCCACTTAACTTCCAAAAGTGGCTGTTTTTTTTTGAAAACCCCTAGTTTGGCTACCCCTTTTTGGGATTTATAGCCGTAAGTATATGTATGTATACTAAGTTATATTATCTTCCCGTCTTCAGTGCATATTTCAAATTCAACTTGTAAATAAATAATGTTTGTCGCAGATAGAGGCGGGGTAAGCGGCGGCGCGCGGCCGGCGCATGGCGCTGCTGTATCGCGCGACGCGGCTCAAAGACCGCGCCGACACCCACGTGTTCACGTTCGTGGTCACCCGCTCCGCCACCAGGGACCCCGACAGGGATGTCACCTCCAAGGACTTCTGTTGTGCTCATCAGCGCTGGGCCGTCGCCTTCAGCCGCTCAGATGATGCCTTGGGTAAGGATGTCGTGGGTTAATTCATCACTTGAAATAAAATTATGTGTTGCTATTGGTTATCATAAATATCAAGCATTTACAAGTAAAACAGTTCTATTCAAAAAAAAAATATATGTAAATGTAACTAATTTATTAATTATTTTAATCATTTCGAAGATTTGCTCAGTTGTCGTTGATACATAACACTTTAATGGTTTTTGTTTTTTTCCAACAGGAGTTTATCTAGTATGGCGCGGTGCCTGCGAGGGCATGCGCGTCTATGTCGACTTTACATTCACACTACTGAGCCGAGACCACTTCACCGCCAACGAGGGGTTCTCCGGCAAGCAGGTGCGGTTCAGCGCCGGATGTGCGGCGCAGGGTCGCGGCCGCTGCGTGTCGCTCGCTGAGCTCAGCGCCAAGTTCGCGGATGCTCGCGGCGAGTTCCAGCTCGAGCTCAGCATCGGTCGCGTTCGAACCATCTACGCGTGCGAGCTGCGAGCGCCGCGACTCGATACCCCCCCGTTCGCGTTCGCCGGATTCGACTGGTCGGTGACGGCCAGCGGCGGCTGCGGCAAGGAGCCTCTAGTACTTCGTTTGTCGCGGCTTT